>JAQQSV010000392.1:0-17501 GCA_028646515.1 Pseudochirops corinnae
AGACTGGGGGAGGGGGGACACACTGGGATGGCTGTTTTGGGGCAGTGGGTGGAGGAAAGAGGGGGAGAAAATATGTAACTCAAAATCTTGTGGAAATGAATGATGCAAACTATAATAAAATTTAAAAAAAAAGAACTAGGGAGATGGTGGGGGAGAGAGGATGCTCAGGCAATGAGATAGAGAGGTTTGTGAGTAAATATTGATCTTGTATTGGTTTGTAGTAAGGCTGAAGGATGCTGTGGCTCTCAGTGTTATTATGGCTTCTGAATATCTTTGGTACTATGATGGAAATGGCTTACTGGGATTCAGTTTTCTGGTGTCTAAATAAATACTTCAGTTCTATCCTCTAAAAAAAAAAAAAGAAGTAGTCAGTATAAATTCTATTCAACTCATTTTACAACTGAGACAGACATAGAAATATATTACAGGTCTACAGGCTCCAAGGGAGAAGCCCTTCCTCCTACATTGGAGAGTTAGCTTGGAAAAGGAAGCACTGAGGAAAGGGGGAAGAGCGAGGGGAGGGCTTGTTAGTTCTATGTTAGTTCTATGATGTGTTCCTGGTTCCTGGCTCAAAAAAGATGAGTGGCAACCATTTCGAACCCTGAAACATTTCTCTCCTTTGGTAGGTAAGACTGATCATTTGGGAAAGAGGACTGCACCTGGGATTTTAGAGAAATTGGTGGTGTTGTGCCTACACTCTAACAGTAGAGGGAGCTCTGATATTAATAACTCTTAAAACTGCTCCCTCTCAGATCAGTTCAAGTAGAGGATTCATAAGACATATATGGGCAGCTGTGGCACTTTTGTGCCATTCTGTGATTCACACAACCTTTTGCTTTTTGCTAACTTATTATTTCTTGGACCCAGAATCATAAATCCTTAGACATATCTGTTTTATCCATCTCTAGGCAGAATAACTCCTAAACCATCCACAGCAGGTATGGGTACATCCTTTGTCTTTGTAAAAGAATCGATGAGCCCAGGTGCCCTCCCAACTGTAATCAGAATGCTATATACAGTGCATAGGAACAAGGTAGGGCAGAAAGATGGATTCTGAACTTGAATTTTGAAGTCAGACCAAATGGTTGCTTTGAGCCTTAGCACCTAGCACACCTTGGACAGATCATTTAAATGTCCTGGGTCTCTTCAGCTGTAAAAGGAAGGGGGAGAATTAGCTAAGAGACCTAGGAAATCTCTTCCAATTCTTGTTCTGTGATTCTATGATCAAGAGTCAGGAAAACTTGGGTTGAAGTTCTGCCCACAGACTGTACGACCCTGAACAAGTTTCAGTGATCCTGGCAGCATCTTTGGCTAGAAATGGCAAAGCAGGTGTCAAAATGCATTCATCAAAATTAAAGCATCCAGCACCCTGAGGGAGAAAGAGGAGGCAATCAAAGCATCAGCACCACCTTGATCTTAAGCCATTAAAGCTGGTTTATTCATTCATACCAACCCCCTTACTGCTCTCTACTTCCTCAAATTATCTTATATGTGATGATCTGCTTACTTTTTTGCATCTCATAAATTCCTTGAGGTCAGGGACTGACTTGATCAATGGGGAAGATGACACATCTCTACCTCTTGGAATCCATGTATTCTTTCAAGACTCAACTCAAACACTGTCTTTTTCATGAAGACTTTCCTATCTGCCCCCCCAACACCACCACCTCCCAGCTGCTGGTACCTTCTCCTCTACCTCTCCCTATTCCTATATATAGGTATATCCCTATAGATGTCCATGATGTCTCCACCATTAGAATTTAAGCACCTTGAGGGAAGGAATTATTAAGCTTTGTCAGTGTATCCCCAGTGTCTAGCACAATGCCTAACACAAGTGTTTAATGAATGCTTCAAAGTTGATTGGTGTGAAAATCAGTTAAACTTTGCCCAGAATGCCTCCTAGGTCTTGAATACACTTCACCACCACCACCTTTTCAAGCCCTTGTTCACTGTCCACTTCTCCTCAGGTCTTCCCTGAGCAGTCCCCATCCCCACCTTCAGTTATAAATGTTGTCTCCCTCTTCAATCACTTGCATAACTTTGTACAGACTTCACATTTTCTTAGCCCAAAATGTGTTCTTCTTTTCCTCAGAAGAATGCTAACTTATTGAAGGCAGGCTTTATTTACCTTTATATCCCTAGTACCTGGAGGCAGGTTACCTTAAACATAGACACTTAGTAAAGGCTTGTGGCAGTGATTTGAAGTGAAATGAATGGCACCAAACTGAATTAGACTGAATTGGACTGGGTTGCATTGGACTAGATTGCACTGAGATGGATTAGACTGGACTGGATTATATTGTATAGGATTATGATGTACTGGATTATATTGGATTGGATTCCATCAGGTTGCATTGTGCTAGATTAGATCCACTGGATCAGGCTGCATATGGTTACACAACATTGGATTGCATTGGATTACACTGAATTTTGCTTGTAGTGCCCTGGATGACTGAAAACAATTGAAATATTCTACCCTCTACAAATTATTGATAAAGGTCTGGCCTAGTCATCAACCATTTTGTCTTGGTCTCACATCACCACAGTAGGCTTCCCAATGCTAAGCCATGGGGACCATAGAGGAAACCTACTGGAATGAAAAAAAAAATCTCCAAGACAGAGTTCATCCAAGAACAAAGTGAAGACAAAGGATGGAATTTCTCCTGAATAGTAATAAAAAATATTCCTTTGAATTAAATATTTTCAAAACACAACAAAGTATAACTCAATATCATTTTAAAAGGATCAGGAGCTTGGTAAAGCTTCATCACTTACCTACCCCTTGGAATGCTCCCAAATCTGTTCACACAAAGGGGCTTTCCAGTTGTGTGTGTTTAGGCCAGTAATGTCCAGTAAATGTTCCAGCATGGGACTGAACTTATTCATTATTCGAATTTTCCATTTCATAAAAGAAATGCCATGGTCACTATATGCTGGAATTTTGTTATAATTCCCTGGGGACTAAAATCATTCTGTCCATTGACCTCAGAATGCATGAACATCATGTAAAACTTTTCCAGAAAAGTGTGTCATACCTAGAAGGAGGCTGAGAGCATGAAGAAGCAATAAAATGTTAGCAGACATTCCTTCTCCACAAGGTGAATTTCATAATGGCAAAAAATGGGGTTCTGGTATATTTTATGACACTTTAACATCTAGAACTTTCAATAATCATTCTCTCTACAAGGAACATAAGTAAGTCTTTGTCCTCCTCTCTGATCCACTGAAAACCACAGGGCAGCCCTGGTGAATCCAATGCTTACTCCTTCTTAAAAAGCATTAATAACCAGGGCAGGGATGTTCAGTCATGTTCAGGAAAGGCTTCCACCTCTAAGCACTTCACAAGTTAGCAAGGGAGACAAATAACTGCTATCTTTTGCTAAGATAGCATCATAACATATCTTGAGTCCCGTGTCAAGTTGTGGGCTCTGCAAATTAAGAAGGAGGTTACAAATGGGAAAGTATATAAATGAGAGAACAAGATGGGTGAGAAATGTAGAGATTGAGGCAGAGATGGATAAGCCTAGAGAAGAGAAGACTTGTGGAAGATATGCTAGCCATCATGGAAGAGGGTGTAGACTTCTGCTGGTCCTGGGAGGGTAGAGCTAAGAGCAATGTGGCAAGTTGTAGAGATATATAATGTAGACTTGTTGTAAGAAGAGAAAGGTAAGGTCAAAACACAAACTCAGAAGAAGACAACAATGTCAAAATGCCTACATATAAAGCTTCAAAGGGGAATATGAATTGGCCTCAAGTTTACAAAGCCCTCTTGGAAGAGCTCAAAAAGAATTTTAAAAATCAAGTAAGAGAGGTAGAAAAATGGGAAAAGATATGTTATGCAAGAAAATTATGAAAAAATCAACAATTTAAGAAAACACAAAAATTGACTGAAGAAAACAACTCTTTTAAAGTAGAATTGGCCAAATGGAAGAGATACAAAAGTTAACTGAAGAAAAAAATCCTTAATAATTAGAATTGGGCAAGTAGAAGTCAATGACTTTATGAGACATCAAGAATCAGTCAAACAAAATCTAAAGAATAAAAAAAATAGAAGAAAATGTAAAATACTTCATTGGGGGAAAAAAAACCTCACCTGGAAAATAGAGGCAGGAAAAAATTTAGGAATTATTGAAATCCATGATTAAAAAAAGAGTCTGGACACCATCTTTCAAGAAATTATGAAGGAAAATTTCCCTGATATCCTAGAAGCAGATGGAAAAATTGTCATTGAAAGAATCTATTGGTCACCTCCTGAAAGAGATCCCAAAGTAAAAACTCCAAGGAATATTGGAGCCAAATTCCAGAATTATCAGATCAAGGAGAAAATACAGCAAAAAGTCAGAAAGAAACAATTCAAATATCAAGGAGCCACAACCAGGATTACACAAGATACAGAAGATTCTATATTAAACAACTGGAGGGCTTAGAATATTATATTCTGAAAGGCAAAGAAGATGGAATTACAAACAAGAATCAACTACTCAGGAAAACTGAGCATAATCTTCCATGATAAAACATGCACATTCACAGTGAAATAAGGGACTTTCAAACTTTCCTGATGAAAGTTATACAAGAGAATTATGAAAAAAAGAGTCAACACTTGGAAAAATAAGCACAAAAATTAACCAAAGAAAACAACTCCTTAAAAATTAGAATTGGCCAAATGGAAAAGAAGGTACAAAAATTAGGTATCAGGGTACCAGAGCTGAACAAAAACTTTATCAAACAGAAGACTCAAGAGAAGCATGAAAAGGTAAACAGGAAAGAAAAACAAACAAACAAACGTGGTATTCAATAAGCTTAAACTGTGTACATCCCTACATGAGAAGATAATACTTGTAATTTTTTAAGAACTATATTTCTATCAGGGCAGTTAGAAGTATATACTTAGAGGTTGTGGGTATAAATTGATTTTGATGTGATGATTTTTAAAAAATTATTAAGGCCTGAAAAAAAGAATTGTATTGGGAAAAGAGGAAAGAGGGAGGCAGAATGGGGTAAATTATATGACATAAAGAAAGATCTATTACTGTTAGGAAAAGAAGGGAAGAGTGAGCATAGTTTAAACTTCACTCTCATCAGATCTGGATCAAAGAGGGAATGCCATACACAGTCAGTTGCATAAAAAAAATCTATCTATAAGGAAGTAGGAGGGGAAGAGGAAAAGAAAAGGGGGGAAGACAGTGATAGAAGGAAGGGTAAATTGAAGGAATCAGTGGTCAGAAGCAAAACACTGGTGGGGAGGGACAGGGTGAAAGGAAAGGGAGGGAGGGAGAGAGGGAGAGGGAGAGACAGAGACAGAGACAGAGACAGAGACAGAGAGAGAGAGAGAGAGAGAGAGAGAGAGAGAGAGAGAAGCACAAGCAAGAGAAAATAGGATGAAGGGAAATACATAGTCAGTAACCATAACTGTGAATACGAATGGGATGCATTCTCCCAACAAATGGAAGCAGATAGCAGAGTAGATTATATATTACCAACAAAACACAGCAGCAAAAGATAGAAAGAGAAATTCTATTTAAAATAAGTGTAAGTGTAGACAATATAAAATATCTGGTAGTCTAGTTGCCAAAACAAATTCAGGAACTACATGAACACAATTACAAAATACTTTTTACACAAATGAAGTTATATCTAAATAAATGGAAAAAACATCAATTGCTCATGAGTAGAATGAGCTAATATAATAAAAATGACAATTCTACCTAAATTAAATTACTTATTTAGTGTATACCAATCAAACTACCCAAAATTATTTTATAGAGCTATAAAAAATAACAATTGGGAGTTATTCTCAATTCGTCTTGAAGGACAAAAGGTCAAGAATATCAAAGGAATTAATGAAAATGTAAATGAAGGTGGCCTGGCTGTGCCAGATCTAAAACTGCATCAAAAAAGCAGAAATTACCAAAATTATTTGGTATTGGCTAAGGAATACAGTGGTAGATCAGTAGAATAGATTAGGTACACAAGACACAGTCATCAATGACTATAGTAATCTACTGTTTGGTAAACCCAAAAACTCCACCTAACAAAAACTGCAGGGAAGACTGGAAAAGAGTAAGGTGGAAACTAATCATAGACCAACATCTCACACCACGTACCAAGATAAGGTCAAAATGAGTACATGATTTAGAAATAAAGGGAGATACTATAAGCAAATTAGGAGAGCAAGGAATAGTTTACCTGCCAGATCTATGGAGTAGAATTTATTACCAAATAAGAGAGAATGTTATGAAATGCAAAATGGATAATTTTTATTACATTAAACATGGTTCGCCAGAAACAAAACCAATGCAAGCAAGATTAGAAGTAAAGCAGAAAGATGGGAAACAATTTTTAAGACATGTTTCTGATAGGTCTCATTTCTCAAATATATAGAGAACAGTTGAATTTATAAGAATATAAGTCATTTTCCAATTGATAAATGGTCAAAGGATATGAACAGTTCATTTTCAGATGAAGAAATTACAGCTATCTATAGTCATATGAAAAAATGCTCTGAATCACTATTGATGAGAGAAATGCAAGTTAAAACAATTTTGAGGTACTACCTCACACTTATCAGGTTGGCTAATATGGCAGAAAAGGAAAATAATAAATGTTGGAGAACATGTTGGAATATTGGGAAACTAACGCATTCTTGATGGAGTTGTGAATTGATTCTACCATTGTGGAGTGCAGTTTGGAACTGTGCCCAAAGGACCAACTGTGCATCCCCTTTGATCCAGCAATAGCTCCATGAGGTCTGCTTCCCAAAGAGGACTTTTGGGAAAAAGGCTGAGTGAAGTGAGCAGAACTCAGAGAACATTGTATGTAGTAACAGCAACATTGTGTGATGGTCAACTGATTGACTTAACTCTTCTTAGCAATACAGTGATCCCAGACAATTCCAAAAGATTCATGATGGAAAATGTTATCCACACCGAAAGAAGGAAGTATGGAGTCCAAATGCAGATTAAAGGATGCTATTTTCACTTTTTTGTGTTGTTTTGTTTTGTTTTGTTTTTTGTGGGTTTTCCCTTTCATTCTATTTCTTCTTTCACAATATGACTAAGGAAATATATTTCCATGATTGCACATATATTACCCATATCAGATTGCTTGCCATCTTGGGTAGGGGGGGCTGGGAGGGAGGAGGGAAAAAAATATTTGGAACCCAGAATTTTATTTTAAAAAATGAACATTGAATGATACCTTTACATGTAATTGGAAAAATAAAATACTATTTTTTAAAAGTATGTAAAGAGCTATTAGAGAAAGAAAATAAAATTTGTCTGGTTTGAACCAAGACTGAAACAGGTGTTGGTAGGAAGGAAGGGGGAAAAAACCAGAAGAAGGAAGTTGCAGAAACAGTTTGGTGTAATCCAGGGGAAAAATTTCCTAATAAAATTTTGGTGGTCAAAAAGTAAAAAGTTTTTTAAAAAAGAGATTCTAAGAGTCTCATAAATGGAGCATCATTTATTTAGTGTATCTGAGGAAAACATATCCATCCACTTAATCTCTCCCAGGTATTTCTTTGAAAACAGGAATTTAAATTCTCTGAAGCATACAGAATTAAACTCTGATTACTTTAGGGAAAATCCAAAGCATATTAGCCTATTCGCTATATCCTGCCCTTGACGTGCCATTCCCAATCGCTGTGTCTTTGCATAGGCTGTGTCCTCCATGCCTAGAACGCTCTACCTCTTTACCCACATCTGTTAGCATGCCTACTTCCCTGTGTAACTCAACTCAAGAGCTCACAGGAGGTTCAACCTGATTCTCCTACTTGTTCTTGATTTCCACAATTTACTTGGTGTTGATACAATACATCCCACTCTATAGCTGCCCTGTGCAGCAGGGGCTTGGAGCCTGGGTGCCAAATATTTTCTCCCCTCCTCCCTCCCATCCCCTCTACCCAAGATGGCAAGCAAAGAAAAAGAAAATATGAGAACCCTGTGAGAACAAGGCTGTGCTTGGGGGTGCTCTTTTTGCACTATTATTTTTCTGAATGTTAGCTATATATTTGATTACTATATACAACTTGCCTGAACCCACATGTTATTTTGTATGACTAACATAAGCTAAATTTAGTGTAAATGCTGTTCAGGAAGTCCCTGAATGCATAGGATGCTTTGTAATTGGGATGATGACCTGTGCTATTCTACATTAATAATTCATGTTATGGATATTCGCAGATGTATACCTTGTGAATTTATACCCCTGTGAATCTGAACATTTCACTGAAGGGAGTATGATAGTCTGCTCTCATTACATAGCTACCCTTCCTCCCCAGGAAAATCAGGATTTAAGAAGAGAGAAGGATGCCAGGGTTCTGTGACAGTGGTAGAGCTTCTTTCAGGGCTGGCTATAAGTTGACTTGCCCTGCCTTATGATAGGCTAGTCAATTTCTGCATTGCTCAGATATCCCTCCCAATGACCATATGGCCAAGACATTCACGCTTGTAAGGTCCATTTCTCTCTGGATTCCACATTCCACGCCCTTGGCTGAGCACAAATTTTCTGCATCTTCACTGGATGACTGGCCCTTTTGAGTCACCTGGAGGTGTTAGGAGAGAGGACCAAAGGGAGGTTTTCAGAAAATGGAGCTATACACTTACCATGAAGTCAGATCACTGGACATGATCTTCCAGACGAGATCATCCATGAATGTTCCTATAAAACTCATTATCGAAGAGAGGAAAGAGGACAGGCTTTGGATACTGGACCACTGCCAACAAAACCCTACCCCCTGTCCCAAGCTATCATAGAAGTCTTGGGATTTCACAGAGGTCTTTCAAAAGTGTCAGATGAGCCAGCAAAGGCTTAATACCTTTGTTCTTTATTAAGGGGCATTAGAACTTAAACAAAGAGAGGCTTTTGTTTAAAGAGACACAGGGAGCCCAAAATTCTGTGTAGGGGATAGTGGGAGGAGGGCAGAGACAAAAAGAGAAGGATACAGTGAGGGCAGGGTCTAGTTATCCCCACGGAGGTCATAATCAACACTGCCAAACCAGTAGGGAACTTAGACTGCTTCACAATGCAATCCAGCCTAACCAGCACCATGACAGGTGAGGAATAGAAGGGGGTTGTTTAAAGGAATGAGTGTGGTCTCAGGTGTATCTATCTAGTTGCCTATCTCTGATGTCAGCGGCAGTGGCATGCGGGGCTGGGTAGGCATGGAACCCGGCCATACCTAGCACTGACATTTCTGGATACAGACAGGAAGAAAAGGAAGGGACCCTGGAGCGATGGGAGGGCTGGATTTCAGCTTCGAACCCCAACTCTGCCACGTCATGTAATCATCAAACATTTAAGACCCCTCTACTGCGTGCCAGGCACTATGCCAAGCTCTCAGGGTACCAAGAAAGGCAGAAGTCTGCCCTAGCCTAGAGGAACCCCCACCCAAATGCGGAAGATGGCATGCAAACAGCTAAGTTTAGACACAACACGTGGTAATTGCTCATATGTATACAGGACTTTGAGGGCTGTAAAATCCCTTGCATACCTTGTCTAACCTGAATCAGAAGCCTCTTTCTGCCACTTAGTAGATGGGCTACCTTGGTCTAGTCTCTCAGCTGACCTGGGTCTCAGTTATTCCACCTACAAAATGGGGAGTTTACGCCAGATGATGTCTGATCTCTCTAGCTCCCAGTCTAAGATTCTGTGACGTCTCCAGAGATTGCGGGACTGTTATAAGTAGAAAAAGATCCTTAAAGGACTTAATGGGGAGACTGATGTAGGAGCACTCTAAGCCAGGTTTAGTGATGATGATTCCTTTTCTCTTACTTCTCTCACTTCCTATCTGTGTTTTCATAAGAAAAAAAAATCAAGCAGTCTTGGAGCTGGAAGAGACACAAAGATCACATCACCCAAATGTGGATATTTCAATAAATCCTTCAACATTCCCACCTTCTTAGCAGGACTCCACTGGAATAACATCAGTGATGGGGAACTCATTATTTGCTTGGGTTTCACCAGAATTATTCATAAAACAACTTTCTGGTTGATAACAACCACAAGGACAGTAATAACTCACATTCATACACTGTGCTGAGCACTTTACCCTTCCGGAGTGCTTTAAGGCGTTCCAAGTACCTTTAATTATTTCATTTCATCTTCTCAGCTCTGGGAGAAAGGGGCTATTTTTATCCACAATATATAGTTGAAAAAACTGAGACAATCAGAGGCTGTGACTTGCTCAGGGTCTCACACACAGTAAGGGTCTGAGGCCGTATGTGAGCCCCGGCAGTCTTGATCCCAGGCCCAGCATTTTCTCCACTGAGTCACCGAACTTCATTCTAGGAGCAGAACAAGGGAAGGCAACAAGCATCTCTTTATCTCTTGTTATGTACCAGTCACTATGGGACACTGCCCAGGGATACAAAGAAGAGTCAGCACAGTCCCTACCCTCCAGGAGTTCCCCATCTAGTTGGGGAGACACTACACCCACAACTACATGGAAACCAAATAGATCAGGTAACTCAGGTGGCAAGAAGTCCGTGAGGCCCCAACGTCTTCTAGGGACTAAGTAAAGGACAGAGGAGGCTGAATCCTTAGAGAGGGAAGTGGAGGGAAGAATCACTGGACTGTGTATGGTTCCCTGGCTTTTCTTCACGCACAGTCACATACGACTCCTGGAAGTTTGTTATCACAGATCACAATTTCATCAGGGCTTTTCATATTTTCTGCTTCTCATGATCCTCATTATCCACATACTACATGGTTAAAGAAGGAAGGCTTTGGCACAGGCCTGAGAAACAGGGTCTCCTGGGTTAAAACTGGAGACTTCTGATGTATAGCTTAAAGTAATGAAGGTGGGCTCTTAGTCAGGAAGTGGAGTCAGCCCCTGCTGTGAGGCCATTAACTGGCCCAGAAAGAAACCTGGCTATAATTAGAGGAGCATCAGCCATTAGTGACCCCCAGGGGCCAGGCAATCCAGGCCCAGTGGACCAGGCAGACTGGCTGGCGAGGTCCCGGACGCTTCCTCCTTGATCATTCAGGTTCGAAGCAGCATAATGAGGGATCAGCTCAAAATGCCCATGGAAAAGGATCATCTGATCCCAGAAGAGAAAGGACTAAAAACTGAGGATTAAGTATATTTAAAGGGGAAAGACATTAAAGAGGTTTGTGATATTCAGCAAGGCAGAATTCTGAGCCGGTGACAGAAGAGAATCAAGGAAGGTCTGGCTATCAAACCACAGCACATCGACAACACGGAGTACATGGTATGCTAGTCATACTACTGTCCTCCTAGTGTACTTCTAAAATGTATGCAAAAGAACTCAGAGGATCGCCCAGCAAGCATGAGGGACGTATGGAAGACAAGGACAGCTGCTGGACCCAACCAACCCAACCAATGGGCACTTCTTATGGACCTACCAGGTACCAAGTGGTGGAGACACAAAGAGAGAAAGAAAACAGCTCCTGCCTCAGAGAAGCTTACACTCTAACAATGGAAAACTTGTATGCAAGTATACGCATACAGAAAATAGATGGATGCACAGATAAATGGAGAGACAGATAGATGATAGAGATCATGTGTATATAGTCACAGTGCGTATGTACAAAATAAACAGAAAGGATTTAATGGGAGAAAGTAGAATGTTACCTCTCTTACTGACCATGTCTCTATCTCTGTCTGTGTCTGTGTCAATATGTCATCCATACCTATATCTGTTAAGTGTGGATTTCCACATATCCCCAGTACTACCAGGCTTCCACAACACACAGTAAATGCTTCAGAAACGTCCTCTCACTAGCTAGCTCTGTAGGTATCTATCTTACTTAATCCATAAGCATTTATTACACAACTACTATGTGCTGGGTACCATGCTAGGTGATTAGGTTACAGAAATAAAACTGCTTTCATATGATTCACACACACACACACACACACACACACACACACACACACACACACACACACACACGGTAGACTTTGACTCAGCATAGGAGCCCCTGCTAACATGGAGAGGCTTATAGCTCTTTCTGCTTCCATTCTTCATGATAGAAAAGAGACACAGGAATTGGTTCAAACTTGGGTCTTGCTGACTTCAAGCCCCGCACTCACTCTATCCAGATGTTCCTTGGCTCCTCTCCACCATACCCATAGTAGGTACTCAGTAGATGTTGAATTGAAAAGGAACAGAAATCAGACTCAGAGGCTTCCTGCAATCTTCTTCAGATCCACAGAATCACCTCCGCCAGCTTCGATCCTGTGTGTTAGCACAAGTCACTGCTCCCCATTAGCATTATTGAGTTCCCTTCCTATCTTTCTGAGAATAAGGATTTCTGAGCTTAATTCCAACCACAGCTGAACTGGGGGCCCAAATAACCTGTTTGGGCCTGAATCTAGAGTTGATTAAAATTTTCACGGTCAGTCAACCTCCATTTTTCTGATGAGCTATGAGCCAAATGGTCCTTTGGTCTGCCTGCATATGCAAAATAGATGAGTGAAATGATCAGTTATCCAGTGGTTGGGGAAAATATACCCACAAACTGGGTAATGCAGACCAAATAAACCACCGTTTTCCCAACCATGGAGATTTGTTTTCATTTCTGTAAAAAATAATCCCAATATTCAACATTAACCTTCTGTTTTCCCCTGTCATTTAAAAAACATGGCCCCATCTCCTACTTGCCTTTACTTTTATGCATCTGAACTGTTTGCACTTAACTCGTCTCATGTTTCTGTTGATTCAATTAAGTAAATCTATTTTCAAAAAAAAAAAAGCACCTTAAGATATTTAGACTTAAGCATCCTGTATATCACCAGTCTGATTGTCAATTATAGGAAATTCTTGTATCAGGAAACAGAGATCAACAGTAAACCCACAAAAAATGCAGCCCCTGAGCTTCTCCTTTGATGGGTGTGGTTTCCTTCAAGGCAAAGTTGAAATAAACTTGTCAAGCAAAGATATAAAGTCTCCTAATCACCTATGCTTGCTAATACAGTTCATCCATCAACAATTCTTTCCCAGTGCTCACCCATCATAGGGCAAAAATGTGGATTTACTGCTAATTAGAGTGACCATATTTCCCCAGGCACAAGCAAAATTTCTCTAAATGATAAAACTAAAACCTGGGGAAGGATGAGCTAATACACACTCACAGAAAAGAGAAAGATGGATTGTGTGTGTGCTTAATACAGAGTGTCACTTTGGAATTATGAAGACTAAAAATATAGAAGATAGGATGATTCAGATTTAGACTCTGATATATTCTGAGAGGACAATATTGAACTCTGGCCTCCGGGATTCATTTCAGATTATCAAATCAATCTGAGAAGACTTATACTATTAAGAAAACCTGCTACAGACCAATGACTCATTTTTAGACAAACTATAACCAGATAGCTATAGGGTAACTACCACTTATTAGGGTCTGGGTTTGTCATATTAGGAACATAAGTGAACAGTGTAAGCTAGTTCATGGATATATATATATATATATACATATAATACACATTATTATAAACAAATACACATATGTACTTTAGCAAGATTATCAATTGTTTTGGAGGAAAAAAAGAAGCCTTTAGATTTAATTCTAAAGACAAGGATTTCAATACAGATGAAGGCAACATTGCTGAGACGCCACACCTATACTAGTGTCTATCTAAGAATAAAATGTTAAATTGTTGTGGCTACAATGCTCCTGCCATTGTATTTATATCAGGCCCCAAAATGTCCCAGGTTTCACATTTCTGTTTTTAGATATCCTCAATTGTAGTGCTCATAATTTGAATCAATGGTTCAGCGGAGGTTCAGCTGGGGGAGGGAACAAGCTCCATGGGCCACTTGAATTGGGGCAGTGGAAGGGCAAAGGCTGGCACGTGTGCCCAAAGTTCAGCCATGCACATCCAAGTATGCCTGATGGAATCACAAAACTGGAGAATCTCAAGGTCTAAGAGCTAGTAATGACCCCAAAGGACATATAGTTCATATCTTCCTGGAAAAATAAATCCCCTCTAAAACATACCCATCAAGTCGTAAAGTCTGTGTTTGAAGAACATAAGTGAAGGAGAGCCTGTGAGTCAGAGGGAGAAAGAGAAAGAGAGAAACAGAGACAGAGACAGAGAGAGCAGTGGATCAAGTGCCTGGCCTGGAATAGAAAGATCTGAGTTCAAGTCCAGCCTTAGATAATTTTTATCTGTGAGACCCTGGAAAAGTCATTTAACCACTGTTTGCTCCTCAGTTTCTTCATCTATAAAATGGGGATAATAACAGTACCTACCTCACAGGTTTGTGTCACAAGGATCAAATGAGATCATTCTCATCATGTGCTTAGCACAGTGCCTGGCACATAGAAAATGCTGTATAGGTATTAGCTATTAATATTATTACAGAGAGGTGAACAGACAGAAAGTTGGACTTGCCTAAGGCCGTGTCATGAAGGGGGAGAGTTTGCACAAGCTCCACAACGCCTGATGGCAGGCATCCTAACAGAAGTTATATCTGCCGCCATCAGTTGTGTACAACATGTCAGAAGGCAGTTTCAAATGGAATCTTCAAATTCCTATTTAATGCTGCCCAGTGCTGTGAAGAGATGTCAAAACTTCCTGACTTGCTCAGCAATAGGAATGATTTCAGCATTAAGAACATCTTAGGACCTCCTCCAGGCGATGCCCAGGAGAGAAGGCCCAGTCTGTCTCCTTCACGATAACACAGCCCATGAACGGAGCACATCTACATGGAGAGTGTTTTCTTGGCCTGGAAAAATGAAGGATATGGTTGCGTTTAGTTAAGTCAACAACAAATTAGAAACTCAAAGCCTTCAAGTTAAACAATCTCCTGCTTGTTACATTACTTTAACAATTTACTTGGGCCCAAGGCAGGGCCATCTACTTGAACCGGCCGTCCTGCATGTGACAAGGCCAATGGGTTTGTTTCATTCATTTTTATTATTGATGTCAATTATCACGCGATTGATTTGACCAAGGAAATGAATTTGGATCATAGAGAAAACAACAATGTACAGTGTGGTAAGTCTGCTAGAGAATGCAAAGAACATGAGCAATGATGAGACTGAGTCATGAGACCTAGTTTCAGGCTCATTTTAGCCACGAGGAAGTCTTACAAGCTTGGATGATCCATTTTCCATCTCTGAGCCTCACCTTCCTCACCTGTGCAATGGGAGTACCAGCACCTGCTCTGTCTGCCTAAAAGTGTGCCAGGGGGCTCAGTGTCATTGTCAAACTTTTCCTAATAGCTGCCTGTGTGCAACGAACTTTTCTAGGAGCTATAAAAACAAATATTGAAAAAAAATCACCATTCCTGACCTCAAGGAGCTATAACCTACTAGGCAATAAACGTATGTGTATAGTTAGTGCAGTGGATAGAGAGCCCGGCCTGGAGTCAGGAAGACTCATCTTGCTAAGCTCAAATCTAGCCTCAGATGCTTACTAGCTGTGGAACCCTGGGCAAGTCACCTGACCTTATTTGCCTCAGTTTCCTCACCTATAAAATGAGCTGAAGAAGTAAATGGTAAACCATTCCAGTATCTTTGCCAAGAAAACTCTGCAAGGGGTCACTAAGAGCTGGACACAACTGAAATTGTCTGAACAACAAATATAGACACACATAAATAACTAAGACACAAAGCAGAGTGTGGTCAATGCAGAGAATTTCAGAGAAAGTAGGGAGGGGGATGATCAAAGATCCAAGATTGAAAACTGGAAAGAATCTCAGAGACGTCTGGTCAAAGCCACCTGTTTTACTGAAGAGGGAAGCGGGGCCTGGAGAAGACAGACCATTGTCCCAGAGGCAGAAACAAGCAGGATGGGGCCTTCACCAGCAGCATTTCTGACTCCAGTTCCAGTGCTCCTCACACCCACCCCTCCCTTATCTTTTAAAACAATAAGGCATTAAATGAAAATAAACTTCGTTGGATAAAATTTCCCTCTCTTATTGATTTTTTTTTTCAGACTTGCAAAAGCCTTTGCATTTGGGCTGATTTCATTGCTACAGAATTTCAACTTGCTATGGTATGAGTATTTTGCTAGAAGCCCAGTGCATTAACTCCTGGTGAACCATTCTAGGGAATTTCTTCACTAGGCATTCCAGCATCTTTATCATCACCATCATCACCATCATCATCATCTTCTTCATCATCATCACCATCACCATTATCATCATCTTCATCACCATCATCATTATACCATCATAGTTACCATCATCTTCATCTTCATCACCATTATAACTAATATTTCTGTTGGGCTCTGAAGTTTGCAAAGTACTCTGGGTGTCACAGGGGATAAAATACTGGATATGAAGTCAGGAAGACCTGAGTTCAAATCTGGCCTCAGATACTTCTTAGCTGTGTGACCCTGAGCAAGTCACTTAACTCTGTTTGCTTAGTTTCCTCATCTGCAAAAATGAGCCAAAGAAGCAAATGGAAAACCACTCTAATGTTTCTGCCAGTTCAGTCACTGCTCAGTCAGGCTCGACTCTTTGGGTTACAAAGAGTGGGACAGGAATGAAAAACAACTGAACAACCACAGCAATTACACATGTTATCTTATTTTGGCCTCATGACAACACTACGAAGTAGGGGCTGTTATTATCTCCACTTTACAAGTGTGGAAACTGAGACAAATAAGGGTCACACACCTCCGAAGTGTCTCAGGCTGGGTTTGAATTCAGGCCTTCCTGACTTTACATCCAGAACTCTTTCTGCTCTATCCGACCTACACAGATGACATCGCAGATCCATTCCAAGATCATAGCTTTAGAGCTGAAAAGGACCTCAGAAGCAATCTGGGTCAAGCCCCACCTCACTTTACAGATGAGGAAAATCAGGTCCAGGTGGTTAAATGCCTTGCCCAAGGTGACGTGGTTATTAAGCATTAAAGAAGGGATTTGAACCCAAACCCTCTCATTCCAAAGGATGCAATTCTTGACACAGAACCTTTTTTATTAACTAAAACCATGGCTATATTAGAAGTAAAATAAGATTTCGTGTTCATAGATACCAACTCTCTGACAAAATTAATATTCATCCAGAAAAATATATGAAAATATCAGCTTTCCAGCAGAAACAGGCAAAAACATTTCAATTCATATTACGGCAATAAAAACCATCTGTTGTCCATTGTTTGGTATCATTCAAACAAAACAACTGATTTTTTCTCTTTTTTTCCCTCTCAGTCACTCACAGAGTCAGTTTTCATGGGATTTAAAGCTGAACAGGTCAGAGAAGTCAAAGTCCTAACCCTCACATTTAAGTGAAGTAAACTGAGGCTCAGGAAAGTGAGATCATCTGGTCCAGGCCTCACAGGAAGTAAAAGATCAGAGGAAGGGCTGGAGAACGAATCCTCTGACTCCCAATCAGTGTTCCTTCCTCTCTACCCAACACTATTAGACCAACCAGCACTGGAGCAACCAAGTAGCATGGAGTAAATAGAAACAGTGCAGTCATCATGGGGTCATGGAATATTAACTCTGGAAGGCATTTTAGTAGTCAGAAATGCACTCCTCTGACCCTCTACTTTTTAGAATCCTAAATTTCCTTCAAAA
>JAQQSV010000392.1:17601-70950 GCA_028646515.1 Pseudochirops corinnae
AACTAGGAAAGAATTTTTATAACCAGTGTCTCTGATAAAGGCCTCATTTCTAAAATATACAGGGAATTTAGTAAAATCTATAAGAATACAAGTCATTCCCCAATTGATAAATGGTCAAAAGATATGAACAGGCAATTCTCAGAGGCAGAAATTAAAGATATCTATAAGCACATGAAAAAATGCTCTCTCTAAATCACTTTTGATTCGAGAAATGCAAATCAAAATGACTTTGAGGTACCACAGCTCACCAGCCAGACTGGCTAAGATGACAAAACAGAAAAATGACAAATGCTGGAGAGGATGTGGAAAAATTGGAACACTAATGCATTGTTGGTGGAGCTGTGAAGTGATACAACCATTCTGGAGAGCAATCTGGAACTATGCCCAAAGGGCTATAAATAATTGCATACCCTTTGAACCAGTAACACCACATCTGGGGTTGTATCCCAAAGAGATGATAGAAGTGGGAGGAAGACCCATATGCACAAAAATATTTATTGCAGCTCTCTTTTTGTGGTGGCAAAAAACTGGAAATTAAGGGGATGTCCATCAGTTGGGGAATGGCTAAACAAGTTGAAGTATATGAATGTAATGAAATACTATTGTGCAATAAGAAATGGGTAGGAGATGGACTTCATATTTACCTGGAGAGGCTTATATATATTGATGCTAAGTGAGAAGAGCAGAACCCGGAAAAACTTGTATATAATCACAGACACATCGTATGTGTGACGATCAACCTTGATAAACTGGAGTCCTCTCAGCAATGCACAGCTATAAGACAACTCTGCAAGTCTTAGCATAGAAGGAGATACCTACATTAAGAGAAAGATCTAGAAAGAACATAGTTTAAATGGATACTGAAGCAATCTAAATGCTATTGTTCTTTTCCATGTTTGGTTTTGTTTCCTTTTTCCTACTGTCCACTCCATTGGTTACAACCCTTCTATACAACCATACTAATGTCCAATGTGAAAGCATTTACAGGTTCTATACCTGACTGCATGCCACCATGGGGGTGGGGAAGAGAAGGAGGGGAGAAAACTTGAAACTCAAAGGACTCTGGAACTGCATCTTGTAAACTAAAAGTAAATTAACAAATCAAATTAAAATAAAATAAAAAAATTTTAAAAAAAGAAAGAGAACATTTAAGAGTAGATTTAGGAAAATTTCCATAGGGCATGCATTATTCTAGATTATTTAAAATACTTTTATCTTTGCATTGAATCAATTTATAGCTCTTTTCTGTTTTTTTGCTTTTTTTTATTGAGGGGGAAGGCAGGGCAGTTGGGGTTAAGGGACTTGCCCAAGGTCACACAGCTATAAATGTTAAGTGTCTGAGGCTGGATTCAAACTCAGGTCCTCCTGACTCTAGGGCAGGTGCTCTGTTCACTGCGCCACCTAGCCGCCTCAATTTATAGCTATTTTCAGTGTGCACCACAGTAATGTCTTGTTAATAAACTCAATAATTTAATCATATAACATAAGAATAATAAAGTTCAATTTATAATAATATATTATCATATATGATAATATAATAACATATAATAATATAATAATAAAGCTTATTTATAATAATAAAGATATTGTTGAACCTAGATAGAAAGAATGACATGAGAGGACTCTATCAGTGTCACACCATCATATATGACAATTGTGTTAGCAGAGAATAAAATGTCATTTTCCATTGTGACATTTTGCACAGAATACCAAAAAGAACCAAACATAGTTTTCTATACATCTTCATCTATATCTAGCTTTTGCTCTATATGTAGATGTAGATGTAGATTAACATATCTATACATAGAGATTTGCTTCTGTTTGTGGTGTGTGTAACACATACATACATAAACACATACATACATATGTACATATATACATACATACACATAAAAATAATGTTCAGTAAGGGCATTGGTCTTTAGTAAGTATCATCCTCCATAGAATCATTGAAAACTTTCTTGTTGCAGCTTCAGTTTTGGACAAGAAAGCAGTGACCTTATATGTCATCTAATTCATATATGCTTTTAAGATCCTCTTCTAGGGGTATTTATTTGGAAAGTTTTTCACTTGATATATGTAGGAGATTTCAAGTTTTGGCATAGACGAATCTATTAAAGACACTGTTCATACAAATTAATGTTACATCCAAAAAATTTTAGGTGAGAGTGGTAAAAATCTTGTTTTTGTACATTTTCTCACTTTGGTTCAAAAGAATATCTTGAAGGCTGTACATGTAATTAATGCTACTAATAATATTAATAATAAAAAACAACTAACATTTACATGGCATGCTATTATTATCTCCACTTTTTATAGTACAGGAAATTGATACAGAAAGAGGCTAAGTGACTTTATCAAGGTCATTCAACTGCTAAGTTTATGAGATCAGATTTGAACTTGGGTCTTCTTGCCTCTGGGCCTGGAACACTATCTACTATAGCACTAAACATCCCACTTATAATATGGGGATTTCACATCTGAGGGAAGGGAACATTTTATTTGTTCCTCTGGAAGCATATACTTAAGTCTGTATTTATAGATTTTTTTTTTAAAAGCTACAAAAATTTTATATGCTTTATATAAGTGTGTAAATGTATAACCATTTTATATTTGGACAGATTACTAGTCTTCATCTCTTTTTCATAATACAAACAGTTCTTACTTAACATAAACAAATCCTTCTGTAAACCTCTATGTAATTTTTACATAATGCAGACATGGTGAAGGGAGGGAAGGATGGAGGTAGCAAGGGAGCCCTATGACTCTAGTCTAGAGGGAGAGAGTAAGAATACTATTCAAGGACATGTGGAACTGGAACTGAGATGTGAGAGCAAGGGGAACATTCAGAAGTGGGGCCAGCCAACTAGGGTCTGACCAGAACCAAGAGGAAGGAGGGGTAGACACTTGGTTAGGCAAGGACACAGACAGGAAAGGACAGGTGGCTTGTGGATTTGGGGACATACATCTGTTTCCCAGCACTGAGAGAAAGAAGACACACATGCAGGGGCAGACACAAGGTTGAGCAGATGGAAGGCATCCAAGGTTTCCAGGCAAGCCGTCATCTGCATGCTTAGCCATAGAGATACCTTCAATTTTTCTGCATGTCCATTGTTCTCTTTTTACTTGGAGGGTTTTTTTTTTCCCTTTGTGGAGTAGGAGGCTGAGGAATACTGAGTTGAGGGACAGAGAGAGAGAGACAGGAAGAGAGAGAGAGAGAACATAATACTTGATAGTAAAGTTAACATAGGTGTTTTTATGTGGATTTTGTGCAGAATTCTTTACTTAAAGTGAATTTGCATAATGAAAATTTACAGAAAGTGAGAACTGTCTGTAATATATATGTGAATTCATTTGTTTAAAAAGATGAGCTAGGGATTACATCTGAGAGGAAGTGGTAGAATGGTTTGCTAGTAATTTATGTACCAGTATGAAGCCTTTTAGCCAATAATTATGGATCTTATCTAGCTCTGTACTTCTCAGTTTTGTGGAGCAACTAGAGTTTCACCAGTTGATAAAACCACTCTGCAGTTATATTAATGGTACAAAAGGTATTTGGTTTTGATTCAACAGCCACTTTCATTTTGTTGAAACTATTGACCATATAGAAGAATAAACATTTTGTGCATCATCCTTCTTCTGGTATTTTTTTCTATGTCTAATTTATTTGCTTCTCATGATCATATAATATAATTTTTCATTGATGCTGAATTTTTTATTTAGTTCTTCATGGGGATTTGACTCCTCACCTTATCATAACCTCTTTTATATGTCATTAAGGATACTTAAAATTTCTACTGTAACTTTCCATTGTTCAGTTTATTCTTTATTAACTTTAACCAGGAGTTAGAATATCCAAGTTTTTTAATGTTATATTATGGAATGGAAACTGTTTTATGCATTTCTCTTATAACGTCTCTTTAAGGGGAGCAAGGAGGCCATTATTTACATCATAGTTTGGAGTTCTTGTAACCTAATGCATAAAATGTCCGACCTATGGGGAGTTGGGGACAGAAACTTAGTCAAATTCTACTTCCCTAAAGAGACTTAAAAAAAATAACTTTGTAATCTTTGGGTGGCCATTAACATTTGAAAGACTATGCAGAGGGGGATAGACTTTTGTTTTGCTCTTTTTTGATGGATTGTTGACTAACTTGTGGCAAAGTGGTATAAAATCTTTACTTAAAACTCAGAAAATCTATTTCCAATTTTGTTAGATGTCATATTGGAACATCAAGAAATTATTCATATTTTAATGAATTTCATGAGCATTTGTTTTACCAAGTTTAATGGCCTGCCCCATGCCATCTTTACCAAATCATCTCTAGCATGTGCTTTTGATAATTATGATCTATTCTGATATTGTGCAAGGTCATGAAAAGTACTTCTCTCTCTACACTGTTCCATGTCAAACTGATCACCATGACTATTTCAGGTCCAGCCAGTCTCCAATTCTGCCTCCATCTCTATTTCTCAAGTTTATAGGAGCAATTATATGATACTGGCATTAATCATAACAGCAGTATTCATTGAGCCCAAGTGGCTGATATTTCATGATTCTTGCCAGATATTTAGGAACTCTAATCAACTCAGGATATATGTTATCCCAATTATAGAAAATCTTGTCTAACATTCCTGTATTTGGCCTTTCTTCCCTATTTACTTTGCAATATGTATAATGAGTTCGACTCTGAGGTGTAGTTAATGTTAATATTGTTGTCATTGTTGTTATAAATTTGTTCTGATCTTTTTGATAGAGTTGAAATAGAAACTATTCCAGAACAGTCCTATTATTATTTTTAATATATAATATTGTGATCACTCTTGCACAGACAGATAAAATAACTCCTTTTTCTAGTTGGATAAAAGTATTAGGATATACATTTATCTTCTGTAGGCTCAATGAAAGAATTCTCATAAACTTCAGTAGCAAAGAGGAGAACCTATATGATGTGTACTTCATTTTTTCTCCACATCATTTTGATCTCCTTTGCTAAAATGTCTATATTAAACACACACACACACACACACACACACACACACACACACACACACACACACACCAAAAGCCTTTTGCAACATTCACCTGGGAGTTTATGATTTCTTAGGCAATGTCTATTGAAAATATTGTTCTTAGTTTTTTTTTTAACAAATTAATATTATTCCAAAGTGATCATGACCATGACCATGTTTGTGATAACAATTTGGTTTTGTTCTATTTATGTATTAAATTTTTCAGTATAATTTGAGGTTGATATTTTTATTATGGTGTTTTGTTTTTTGTCCGTTCCTGAACGATAGCAAGCTTCTGATATATAATTCCAACCAGCAGTATGTATCTTTCTATATATTTGCTAGGAATTAAAATTTTACAGTCCGTAGTTATATGTTACACAGTTTCTACCATTTCTTGGCATAATCTGCCTTGTTCAGAAAAGATTCCTTAAGAATAACTCTTCTGTATTTTCTGGCAAAAATGATCTGGTTCTGAACCGCTAGTTCAAAATTTCTGTCAAGTTATTATTGGTGGAGTTCATATCAATATTGGCCATAGAAGGCTTTTAAAAAATCTATTCTTGAATATTATCTTTTATATGCTCTATCTAGATGTAAATCTCTTTAAGTTACTCATTTGATAATTTATGAAAATATGAATTGGGGGCACTCATACCTAATTCTTTGAGTAGTCACCAGGAAAGACTATGATTGACAGCAGGCAATGGGTAGTTGCTCACACTTTAGTTAAAAACAGAGGCAAAAATCCCACACAAACAAAGACAGACAGAGAAAGAGAGACAGAGGCAGAAGATGTGGGAACAGGGGAGTGGAAAGTGAAGTAAGGCAGGCAGTGTCAGGAAAGGGATGAGGAGAGGTGACAGGCACAGGTATTCACTCATCTAACCATGGATTAGATTTGGGAATTCTTGGCAACACGAACCCAATGAAGATAGAGAAGTGCTGTTGAGGAGGAGTGTTGAATGGAATTTGAAGTCTCATTTTTATAGGATGTTTTGGGAAACAGACCAACTTCTATTTGTGCCACATTGCGATTGGTTCCTTAACACATCCAAATCATCTCAAAGTAATCAGTAAAACTTCAAAATTATATTGCAAAGTTATCAGTGTCATTTCGATATTCTGTTGATCTGAAGCTGCAGAGGTCTAGATTTTGTCTGGAATTTACATATCATAAAACCAGAACCCTGAGAGCAGCACCTAGATGGCTTCCTCTCATTCAGCACATATCACCATCATGTGAATTATAGTTCATGCATGATACATTTTGTAAATTATTCTCTTTTGAAATTTAGGATGATTTGTACATGACTTCCAGGTACTCCTTTGTGTTGCTCCTTTAGATTGGCTACTTATAAACTCACTTATTATACTGACTAGAAGATGGAGAAGGTTGTTAGGGGGACCAGAACAAGATACAGTTTTAACACAATTACATTTGACAAATCCAAAGATACATATGTACCTCTTATTAGACTTCACTATTATATAGAGAAGTAATATATATATTTGTTTCAAAATAATTCTTTAGCCTTTAGAATATCATAGGCTCTATTAATGTCCATCAAAGATAGCTCTTTTTTTGTGGTGGTGTTAATCTTTCTATAACTGCTTTAGTTTCATAAGCCTTGTGAACATCAGTGAAGGAAAGATAAATGAATTGGGGCTTAGGCTCACATATTCAATAATTATTGAATCAATAATAAATCTCTCAGTATACCTCTAATTTTTTTTAACAAATACCTTTTGCTCCTCAGACAATCCATTGTTTATGGACTTTTGAGTATTATTATCTGGAAACACTTTGTACGAAGTACCTAAATAAGTAAGTGTCCTATATTTTGAGCAGTTGCTGAATTTCTTTCTTGGTAATAAGCATATGATGTCTGTCTTCTGTTTAAAATGTGGAATGAATCTTGCATCTGAAGAAAGGTGTTAAATTTATCTTAGTTATTCTTGTGCTACTGAGAAAATAATTATGCGTCTAATCCAAACCCATATTTCCCAATTTTTCAGAGAAGCTCAACTTTGTCACCTTCTTTGACAAAACCATTCAATTGTTCATTATTTAATGGTACAAAAATTCTCACTTTTGCATTTAATTCTTACACCTTCATTTCATTGAAATTGTGACCAGACTATAAGAAGTTTTCCACATCCTCATTCTTTGAGGGGTTTCTCTTTTCTCTTTTTTTCTTTTTTAAATTTATAAAATATATATTTGATGTTGAATTGCTTATTTTTTCCTCATGCCTTTTTGATTTATTGTATTACTTAATCTTTTCATTATTGTTTTTTATTACTGATTAAGAATATCGGAATGTATGTTTTTTTCCTTGAATTATACTTCTCATGCTTATTTTTCATTTTCTTTCATAAGGAGTTATTATGTTCAAGTTTCCTATTTTGTTTTTGTTGTTGTTCTGTTTTATATATTTATTTAATATATCATTTTCACACATTACATATAAAAACAGTTTTAAGATCTGTTTTTTTTTTAATTTTGAGTTCCAAATTTGAGTTCCCTGTTGCCCTACCCCTGACCCTCACCCTACAGTGAGAAGGAAAGCAATTTTACATTGTTTATAAATGTGCAGTCATGAAAAGCTTATTTCTACCTTAGTCATGTTGTGAAATAAAACACTGACCAAAAAACAAGCAAACAAACCAAGAAAAGCAGAGTTAAAAAAGTGTGCCTTGGTCTACATTCAGACTCCATCAGTTACTCTATCAGTCCTTTCTCTGGCGATGGATACTACTTTTTTTCATCATAAGTCCTAGATCATTGTATTTTTCAGATCAGTTTATTCAGTTCACAATGCATCATCACACAATATTGCTTTTATTATATACAATTTCTATATACAATGTCTACTTGTTCTGCTCATTTCACTTTGTATTAGGCCATATAAGTCTTTCAAGGTTTTTTCTGAGAACATCATGCTCATCATTTCTTATAGTACTGTATTATTTTATCACAACCATATACCACACCTTACTCAGCTATTTCCTAATTGATGGATATACCCTCAATTTCCAGTACTTTGCCACCACAAAAAGAGGTGCTATAAATATTTTCATACACTTAAGTCTTTTATTTTTGTTTTTAATAACTTTGTGATAAAGACCTAGGTGAAAGAGTATGCACAGTTTTATCATCCTTTGGACATAGTTCCAAATTGCTCCCCAAAATGATCAAATCGGTTCACAACTCCACTGAAGTATACTAATGTCTCAATTTTCCTACATGCGCTCCACATTTGTCATTTTTGCTTTTTTGTCATATTAATCAATCCGATAGGTTTGGGATAGTATCTCAGAGTTGTTTTAATTTCCATTTCCTGTATCAATAGTGATTTGTAACATTTTTTTTAAAATATGACTACAGATATCTTTGATGGCTTTGTCTGAAAACTGCCAGTTTATATCCTAAGATCATTTATCAATTGGGGAATGACTTGTATTCTTGTAAATTTAACTCAGTTCTCTATGTATTTGAAAAGTAAAGCCTTTATCAGAAATACTTGCTGTATTTTTTTCAGTTATGATTATTGTGTGTTTCCCTTCACCCTATTATCTTCATTTATTCTACTATCTTTCCTTTTACTCTGTTCATCCTCAAAGGTGCTTTGCTTTTTTGCTGCCACCTCTCCCAATCTTCCCTCCCTTCTGTCTACCTGCCTTCTCTTAGCTTCTTTCCCTCTTACTTTTCTGTAAGATAAGATAGATTTCTAGATCAAATTGAGTGTGTATATTATTCTGTCATTGATCCAGTTCTAATAAGATAAAATTTAAGTGATTTCCGAAACTCCCCCATCTTCCTCTCCACTGTAAAAGCTCTTTTGAACTTTTTTTTATGTGAGATAATTCACCTCATTCTAATTCTCCCTTTCCTCTTCTCCAATGCATTCCTGTTTCTCATCCCTTAATGTTATTTTTCATATGATCATCTTATCATATTGAACTAATATCTATATTATCTGTTTGTATATATTCCCAACTGTCCTAATAATGAAAAAAATTCTTAGAAGTTATAAGTATCTTTTTCACATGTAGGAATGCAAAATGTTTATCCTCATTGAATCCCTTATGATTTCTCTTTGCTGTTTATATTTTTTATGATTCTCTTGAGTTTTTTATTTAAAAGTCATTTTCAATTCAGTTCTGGGTTTTTCACCAGGAATGATTGAAAGTCCTTTATTTCATTGAATATCTTTTTTTTTTTTCTTTTGCCCCTGAAGCATTATACTTAGTTTTGCTGGATGGATAACTCTTGGTTTTAGTCCTAACTCTGTTACCCTCTGGAATATTGTATTTCAAGCCCTTCATTCCTTTTATGTAGAAACTTCTAATTCTTGTGCAAACCTGATTGGGAGTCCATGATATTTTAATTATTTCTGGGTACTTGCAGTATTTTCTCCTTGACTAGGAAGCTCTGGAATTTGACTTATATTATTCTTGGGTATTTTCATTTTGGAATCTCTTTCAGGAGGTGATTGGTGAATTCTTTCAATTTCTGTTTACCCTTGGGTCCTAGAGTATAAGGGCAATTTTCTTCAATAGTTTCCAGAAAGATAATGTCTATACTCTTTTTTTTATCATGGATTTCAGGTAGTGCAATAATTCTTAAATAATCTTTACCCAATCTATTTTCCAGGTCATTTTTTTTCCAATGAGATATTTCATATTCTTTTACATATTTTTGTTCTTTTATTTCATTTTATTGTTTCTTGATATCCTATGAAATTATTAGCTTCCACTTGCTTAATTCTGACTTTTAAGATTTTTTTTTTCCTAGTGACCTTTTGGACCTCCTTTTCCATTTGGCCAATTCTAATTTCTTTTTTAACCTTTTAAAAATATTTAGTATTCTATTTTTTCCCTAGTTACATGTAGAAACAAATTTTAACAGTTTTTTTTGAAACTTTTAATTGCAAATTCTCTCCCTTCCTCCCTCCTTAGCCCTCCGCCATTATTAAGAAGGCAGGAAATTCAATATAGGTTATACCTGTGTAGTCATGCAAAACATTTCCATAATCTATTTTGTGAAAGAAAATGTACACCAAATAACAAACCAAAAGAAAGAAAGAAAGAAAGAAAAGAATAAAACCTCAAGAAAAATAAATGTAAAAATATGCTTCAATCTGTATTCAAACACAATCAGTCCTTTCTCTGGGAATGGATATAGCATTTTCTTTTAGCATAAATCCTTCAGAGTTGGCTTGAATCACTGTATTGCTGAGAATAGCTAAGTCATTCATAGCTGATCTTCTTACAATATTGCTGTTACTTTGTACACAGTACATTTCACTTTTTATCAGCTCATACAAGTCTCTTCAGTTATTCCAAAAGCATCCCACTCATTTCTTATAACACCAATTTCTTATAAGAGTAGTACTCCATCAAAATCACATAACATAACTTGTTTAGTCATCTCCCAATTGATGAACATCCCATCAATTTCCAATTCTTTGCCATGAAATAAGAACTGCTATAAATATTTTTTGTACATGTAGGTCTTTTTAAAAATCTCTTTTGGAATACAGACTTAGTAGTGTTATTCCTAGGTCAAAAGGTATGCATGGTTTATAGACCATTATTCATAGTTTCAAATTGCTCTACAGGGTGGTTGAATCAGTTTGCAGCTCCTCCAACAGTGTATTGGTGTCCCATTTTTCCCACATCCCCTCCAACATTTGTCATTTTTCTTTTCTGTCCTATTACCCAATCTAATAAGTATGAGGTAGTACTTTAGAATTGATTTAATTTGCATTTCTCCAATCAACCATGAGTTAGAAAATTTTTTCATATGGCTGTAGTTTTTGTTACTTCATCTGAAAGCTGTTCATATATTTTGATCATTTATCAATCAAGAAATAGCTCTTTTATAAATTTTACTCGGTTGTTTTCATGTTTGAGAAATGAGGCATTTATAAGAGAAAATTGCTTCAATTTTTTTCACAGTTATTATTAATAACTGAATTTCCCTCCACCCTTTTTCCCTCCATCTTGTTTTTTTCTATTCTTTCTCTCCTTTCACCCAGTTCCTCCTCAAAAGTGTTTTGCTTTTGACTATCCCCTCCCCCAATCCACCCTCCCTTCTATCCCCTTCCCCTTCTCCTATACTCTTCCTATTTTCCTGTAAGGTAAAATGGATTTCTATAACCAATTAAGTGTGTATGTTATTCCTTTTTTCAGTTAATTCTATGAGAGTCAGATTCACTCACTCCCCTTGACCTCCCCTCTCCCTTCTTTCACAGTAAAAGCTTTTTTTATTCTTGTGTGTGAGATAATTTGCCTCATTCTATCTCTTCCTTTCCCTTTCTCCCAGTACATTCTTCTCTTATCCCTTCATTTTACTGCACTTTTTTAGATATCATCCCTTCATTATCAATTCACACCTGTGACCTTTGTCTACATATACTCATATCTGTCCTAATAATGAGTTACAAGTCTTGTCTTCCCATGTAGGAATGTGAACAATTTAACCTTATTAAGTCCCTTATGATTTTCTTTTCCTGTTTACCTATTTATACTTCTTGTGAGTCTTGTATTTGAAAGTCAGATTTTCTGCTCATCTCTCTTATTTTCATCAAGAATACTTGAAAGTTTTCTATCTCATTGAATGTCCAGCCCCACCCCACCCCCAATTCCTGGATTATACTCAGTTTTGCTGAGTAATTTATTCTTGGTTGTTATCCTAGCTCCTTTGCCCTCTGCAGTATCATGTTCTAAGTCTTCTGGTCCTTTAATGTGGAAACTGATTAAACCTGTGTAATCCTGACTGTGGCTCCACCATGCTTGATTTTTTTTTTCTTTTTCTTTCTGGCTGCTTACATCACCTCAGTTCTAACTTTTAAAGAGGTATTTTATACACTGAGCTTTTTTACCTCCCTTTCCATTTGTCCCATTATATTTTATAAGGATTTTTTTTTCCTTTAGTGAATTTTTGTGGTTTGATTTTATTTGACCAGTTCTATTTTTTTAAGGCGTTCTTCTCCTCATTGACTTTTTGTACTTCTTTTACCATTTAGCCTAGTCAGTTTTTTCAAGGTGTTGTTATCTTCAGTATTTTTTTTGTGTGTATGTCTCCTTTACTAAGCTATTGATTTTTTTTTCCATGATTTTCTTGCATCACTCTCATTTCTCTTCCTAATTTTTCCTCTACTTGATTTTCAAAATCCTTTTTTTGGGGCTCTTCCATGACCTATGATGAGTTCATATTTTTCTTGGTGGCTTTGACTATAGGAACTTTAAATTTCTTATCTTCTTCTTAGTGTGTATTTTGATCTTCCTTGTGACTATGGAAACTTTCTATGGTCTGATGACTAGGCCATGCTGCCTTTAAAATTATACTATCCTGATGGCAGAATAAGGCAGAAATGGTTAAGGCATTCTTATATAACTTTTTTATTTGTATTTTGACTTTACTAAGACTTAAAGTAAATTTCAGAGTAAAATATGTTGCTACATCATGAACTATCTCTATTCTGCCCACTTCTTTCAAACCCCAAAGTTTGCAACTTTTGACATTGTTCAGTTGAACAGATTTTTATTTTTACACTATGTGGTATTTTCCTTTTCAAATTTTAATTTAAATATTAATATACAATGAGCCAGTGATTTTCTAAAAACACAACTTTTCAATTTATTTCAGAAGTCCTAGAATTGAATGTGATCATAAAACTGTTTGGTGAATATAAGGCAAATCTTCTTGTCTGAACTATAAAAATTCCATTAGCATGGAAATCTAGCAAATTTGCAAATTTTTCTGTCAAAAAATAGCACTAAGGACTGTTATAGATAGATCTTCCTCCTAGAGAGGAGGGGGAAGTAACTTTGATGTTTAATTCATGGAATTTGAAGCTGAGAGTAAGACAAGGTCAAAGTAATGTATCCCATTATGGTACTTTTTCTTTCTTGCCAGTGTACCTTGCTTTTCAGAAGCTACTGGAAAAAAATGAACATTTTGAAATTACTAAGGCCAAATACTGTATGAAATAATAGCCAAATGATTTATGTTTTAATAAGGTGTAGGCCTAGGCTATTTCTAGGCTCTTAGAATCAATAACTCAGTCTCGAAAACAGACTTTAAAATGTAGAATTTCAAAAATATTGCAGGCTGGTGATATTAAGCCACTTGTCCACAGTCCCATAGATGGTAACAGAGTTTGGACTAGAATCTCTATCTCTTGACTCTCAGTTTTGTATTTAGGTATACTTTCCCACAGTTCCACAATTGTGCACTTGCCCCTCTTCACAGTATCTCAGTCTTGCCAAGGTTTCCAGCAAGACAGATTTTCAGGAGACAGAGGTTCCACTTTTCACTATTTAGGTATTTCACTCTCAGCAGCCTTTATTTCTCCCCTCTTTTCTGATTGCTCTTCCACTTTTCTCTGGCTATAGGGAAATGAAAAGTAACTTCTCTTTATCAAAACATGAGGGAGCCTACTTCAGGAATTTGGTGTTTTAGAAAATTATGACTTCCTTAGATGCCAATCTAGAAGAAAGCTAATCTTTAAATTCCCTCGTCTAATGGGAGATCCAACTTTTCTTTTTTTATACATTAGAATTCTTTTGTAAGGATAGAATATATGGAGAGTGCAAAATCTTTTTGTATTATATTGTCTATAGATAAAAATGTTAGTAGATAGACGAATCATGTTCTCTGAAACTAGAGTGACATCCAAAAATACCATTCTTAAAATATAAAGCAGGTAGAGTTTTGCTTTTCAGTATTAACATTCAACATTATCATAAAGGTATGGTGAGTTGTCCTTCATGATTTAAAATGTACTCTAAGCTCTGCCTAACTAATCATAATACCAGCTTCCCTTTCCACCTATATGGAACTTCTTTCCAAGGGAACTGTTCCTTCAGAATATGCAAAAATGATAGGTGAATCATTTAGTTAGGATTTTTGGGTTTTGTTTTGTTTTTGTTTTTTTGCTTTTTACGTGGGGGAAGGTAGGGAAATTGGGGTTAAGTAACTTGTCCAAGGTCACACAGCTAGTTTTGTGTTAAATGTCCGGAGGCTGAATTTGACCTCAGGTCCTCCTGACTCCAGGGCCAGTGGTCTATATTCACTGCTCCACCTAGCCACCCCAAGGTGAATCATTTCTAATGAGTATGTACATACATATATCTGTGGACATATGCATACTCATGTCTAATACACATATTACTCACAAATTGGGAGAATGAACCCGAGAAGTTTATTGGTGGTGGGTCTTTTTCAGTTTTGTGTTTTGCTATACTTGCATTTATTCATCAGTTTATCAAATTAGGTATCTCTCAATCTGTATCGAAGAATTAACCCTATCCTTATTTAAGCCAGGCATTTTTTTTTTAATTTCTTAACATTGTTAGGAAATAGTTGGGATATAGACATATTCATGGGTTCTGTAGTTAAAAATTTTATTAATAGGGATAAAATATCAACATTTCTAGTTAAACTTGGTAAGTAAAAAAAAACTTAAGTTAGTGAAAGGTGAAAGACAAATGTAAATAATTAATAAAATACTAATAAGATTATTAAAATATTATTATTAAAGTAGAGCCTACTGACAGGAACAAAATTTCCCATTGGGAATAAAATTTCTGATAGTCAATTTTCCCTATCATCCTTTGTAGTAATGTAAAACTCTAAAAATACAACAAAAAGTTTTTAAAATGAGGGAGGGAATAAAGTCTTTATCCCATATTTGAAAGGTTCAAGAAATCCCATATATAATGGATGAGCCAGAGTATAGGTAAGTTTCCATGGAGATAGAAATTCATGCTAAGGATATGATGTGGGTACGGACAGGACAACATAAGAAGAGAGACAGAGGTAGAAAAGCCTGATAGGATTTCCTGCAGGGTTCCTAGAGCCCAGATAGGCTGGGAGAAACTTGAGTGTATGAAAATAAGGAGGAAAACATATTGTGTTGGGAGATCTAAAGAAGAATCAGAGGGAAAAAAAAGCCCTGAAGGAAAATGGGAAGATGGCAACAATCTCAACATGTTATCTTTGTACTTATAGAGGTTGTTTTTTTTTTTAAACAGCATTTTAATGTTAGTACAAAATATTCAAACTTGTTCAAATCGATATTTAACTTGAAGCGATGGATCTTTATATGGTCTTTATAGTGATCATTACATTGTGAAAATAGATGATTTTGTTTTTATTTAATATTCCAGGGAAATAGGTAGAGACTAAAAAAGAGAAGAAAAGAAGCAGAAATCAATGCAAAGAGATAATGGTGGCTCATAATAAATATAGGAAAGCTCTAAATGTTTATGTTATGTCTAAATATCTCATAATAAATGTCGTAAATATCTAAATGCTTGTATTATGTTCATAAACATAGCACAATAGAAAGTAGTAAAGGTAATTGTATCCTTTGAGAATTATACTAGGTTTTGCTCTGAGTCTGGTTTTGAGAATGAAAATAAGTCTACATCAGGATCCTGTAAGCAGTTCCTTCCAAACTCTTACATTTTGGATGTTTTTGTTTGTTTCTTAATCTAGTGGTTTTTTTCTTCTGTTTTAGCTCTCTATCCTCTGGTCTGTCAAGATTGAAATGCTACACCATAATGTTCTGTGCTAGCAATGTACAGGCAGCAGATATTGGACCTTGGATGACAGCCAAGCTTCGCTGAAGAATTCTGTAGCAATAGTTCTACAATCTCTCTAGATAAAGTGATTATTGCAATAAGGTAGGCTAAATTCTTAAAACCACCCTAGAATGGAGGATAAGAGAATCCTTTTCCTGCTACCTTCTAAACTCTATGAATAGAGAATTTAAGTTGGTTCATTGATTTATCTACCATAATTTACAAAGGAAGCCACTAATCATATTTCTCTTAGTTTGTTCAAGTTGAAATATCAGAAAGATACTCCCTAAATCCTGTCTCAGTAGAAGGAAACTAAATTCATGTTGTTATGATTGGTAATTCAACCCCTGGACATATCTGTGAGACTTACCCAGGCTGAGAATTCAATGCATGTTATCATTTTGGTGTTAAACTGTAGTTTGCATATGAGATATTTATATTTAATTTAACTGATTCAAACATTTATGTAAGATATTTTAATATATGTATATATGTTTATGTATATATATATATATATTATATAGTAGAACTATATGGTACTCCAATCTGTGAATTATTTTATTATTTTTCCTGCTCATTTCATATTCTAAGGAACAAGGAACTTCATTTCAAACCCAATTGCCTTTTAAGTCTTGTGATTTGGATCAAGCAGCGGAAAGATGGCAGATGAACCCTTCACCTTTAGCTCATGTATTCTGTTTTTTCCCCCTTCCTTAATTGATCTTCCACTAAAGCCTTATTTGACCTAAATCACAAATGGTTTCCAATGGAGTAGAGTTGCAAATCCAGTGCTTTGTTTCTCAAGATTGCCAGTGATAAAATTCATGAATATGAAAACAAATCCACAGATATTAGTTATTGATGACCCCCAGGTGTCCATTTTCCAATAGTTAGATTTTCCAAATTACTTCATACTTTTTATAAGTTATTATGAAAGAACAAACATTAATCTCAACTCCCGAAAGTTATAAAATTTAACAAATATCATGCTTGGAAAAGACCTTAGAAATCCACTCTAATCTCCTCACTTTACAGATGAAATACTGAGGCTGAAAAGTTATTAATTTCTCAAGATAATAAGGAGAGACAGGAATCTCACAGAAGTCCTCTGACTCAAAATTTAAATGTTGTTGTTGTTGTTTCCTATGACATCAGACTATTCCATTTGGAGATGTCTAGTATTATAAGAGGAAGAAAATCAAAAGAAAAAGTTACATACCCACTACCAGCCTCGCTCTCAAATTAACTTTAGATTCAAGCTGAGTTTTCAAGTGTCAAGTTTCTTAATAAAAAGTGTCTTTAATTTACATTGCATTTTTCCCACTTGATACTTTACATATCCTTTAATAGGACACTATTAAACTATAGCAGACTACACAGAGGAGGATGTTGAGGACTGTGGGGAAGAATGATGAATTATAATCCTCTTGGATTCAGAATGCAGACCTGGGAGCAATGAGTGGAAGATGTCAAGAGATATATTAGTTTGATTTAAGGGAAAACAAATGTTGTAATTATTCAAAAGTGAAATGACCTCCCTGAGGAGATTGTGAGTCTCCCTTCTTAAAGGTTCTGAGAGAAGTCTGAATTATCTTTTTATGGGTATCTTATAGATGGGATTCTAGCTCTGATCCAGTTTAGATTAGATAGGCTCTTAGATACCTTCCCAATTTAGTTGTATGCGATTCAGTGAAATGGTAAGAAATGTTCTTATCTCCTAAACTAGGTGAATATAATAACACTTGTCATATCTACTTGACGTGGTTATTATCAGGGAACTATTTTTGTCAGCATAGCCATCATGCACATGGGTTTTTTTTTATCATCATACAAATTACTTGCTAATTATTTGTGAGATGATAAATATAGCACTACACTTTAAATAATTGAAATAGTTGCCTACCTATTACTGCTTCATAGGTAAAGAAATCTACCTTGACCTACCCTTCCCTCAGACACACATATATATATATTTTCTATTTTGGCCAGAGTGGGGAAGGGGTTTTCTTCTGCCTGATTTATTTTTATTCTTAAGTAGGTAAAAGAGGCCATGTTCTGCCATATTTCTTACCTAGCCTTAATCTCTGAATGGTTGTTGACTAAGTCAGACTGAGACCTCTGAAAGACCTTAGTCTTAAAAGGTCAAAATATCCCACTGCATACAGGGCCAGCTCTCATTGTTCTGATTAGTATCTTACCATTGCACCTGAAAAACGTGAGGCTCATGACTTTGCACTGCCTTACCTCACTTAAATCCAGGGCACTTGTATGCCACTGCATCATTTCCTTAATGTCTTGGTCCTCTTTCAGAACGAAGGCCAAAAAACAATAGCAAGCTACCACTGTGCCTAAAATTGTATCATTGGACAGTAATTCCTTTAAGTTATCAAATATTTGCAATTTAAAATGTCAAATTTTTGAAAAGAGTAAGACTTTAAATCACATACATACCAAGTGTGAATGTGTCTTCACATTGTTCTTCTTCAGGAGATTTAAGTAAGAACAATGCACTGAATGAGTAGCAATGATGATGTATTTATGAAGGGAAGGAGAAAAGAATAAATAAGTTGGAGCATTGTGGAAAGATCATTTTAGCATCTGTGGTGCTAGCTTCAAAGGGTAAATCTTCTTGGGGGTGTACAGTGGAAAACCCGAGGGCTGAGTGACCAAGATGAATTATTAGAGAGAAAAAACCCTATTTCACATTTTTCTGTAGCCCTAGCTCCACAATCATTCCGAAAGTAGATGGTATATTCACTATATTACTTTTTGAATAATAAGGCCATTCTTGATACTTTAAGATTTCTATTTTTTTTTTATCCTCTGGTAACCATCTTAATAAAAAAGAATGTACTGGATTCAGAGCAGGATGGGACCTTAAAATTCATGTCCATTATCCTCTCTCATTTTCCAGTTGAGGTAAATGACACTCATAAAAATTGTATGACTTCACAAGGTTATGTTTCCATTCTTTATTAAAGAAAAAAGCCATTCCCATACGATTGCCATTGCTAAAGAATGCAGTGCCAAATGACCAATATGTCAGAAAAAAAAGGATGACAAGTTTCTCTGTACTTAAGTATATTGGTCCTGATGGGATAGGCAAGTCTGCTGCCAAGTTCTTGCCTCAAGCCTATCTAGCCTGATATAAAGCATTGCTTGTGCTACTATGGGAGAAACTTTAAACCTCAAGGCTGACCTCACCATGATTAGACGTTAGAATAAGGCTTTGTATGTTCTTAGCGTTGAATATAATTTTGAAGGAGTACATTATGTAGCATATTTTACTTAATTTAATCTTTTTGTTGTCACAATCATTAAAAGAAAAATACTTTTACTTAATGACCTTTTGAATTGCCATTTTAGGGCAATGTTAGTAAGGAGACAATTGCTCCATCTTCTGGATAAATAAATAATTGCAACATAGTGGACTGAAACTTCATAACCCTGAAATGAACTACATTAAAGAAATACAGGGGAGATTTTGCATAGGTGACATTTTACAAAGAATTACTGAATAATTTTTTATGTCTACAATGACTATGAAGTACTGTAATAAAACAGTAAATTGAGGGAAAAAAGAACTAAACTAGAAAGAAATTAGACTTTGGAGTTAAGATTTTTTTTAAAGATATTCCAATTAAGACTGCAGCTTTCTGTTATAAAATTGTATGACCAATTTCTACCAAACTGATTTACCTGTGGAGTGCATAGACAATTAGTTATGTAGTTAAAAGATCCTAGATTCAAATCCTACCCACTACTTGTGGAATGGCAAGTCATTTAATATTCCTAGCTCTCAGTTTCCTGAACTGTAAAATATGTGAGTCAGATTTGATGGCCTCTAGAGTACCTTACAAATATAAATTTATGAACCTAGGATATTCTACCAAATAATAAACACTGTGAGGGAAGGGAATTTTCTTATTTAACATTTGTGTCTTCCACAATGATTAGCAAAATTCTAAGGATGTTTTGTTTTTGTCAAATTGTAGAGAACACATTCCTAATAGTTAGAATGATGATTTTATCACAAAAATCAGATATTAATATTTTATGGCCAAGAAAACTAAGAGAATCTAATTATTAAGTACCATTTTGGAATGTTTAAAAAATTAAAAGAAAAATATTTGGTAAAAAAGGAACGATGTGATACTCACTGAAATTAATTTTTGGTTTAAAATGATGGTAAGAAAGCAGATATTGTTGCATTTCACAGTAAATTGATTTTTTTCTTGCTCATTAAAAAGGTATATTTTCATTTAGTTGTAAGATGTAAGCAATTTAATAATAATATGTAATAAATCATAAAAATCATATTCTTATTCTTTAGGTTTCTGAGATCTCTAGAATTCATTTTATCCTTAGATTAATAGCTGCTGGAAAATCTGTGACCCTTTTAGTTGACAGACATATATCAGACAAATTCAGAAAGCTGTTACTGTTCTAGGTGTGTGGATGATTATTGAAAGAAATCAGTTTGAATAAGTAAGCTAGACATGAAATTCTAGTTCAGATAGTTTCCTAAGCGTGAAGATGTGAAAAAAGAATTCTTCTACTCTCTCAAGAATGGGTTTTCTTCTTGAACTCAAGCTTAGGAGGACTGATGCTTTGTTTTTCTTTGCTTCTGAGTTAAGCATTTTGATTGCCTTTTATTCTTTCTCACTATATTGACTAATTTTGACAGCCTGGGTTTTACTAATGTGATTGTAGCACAACTAGTTGAGAGGTGAAAAATTCATTCAACCACAAGGGCATTTGGTTTATGCAAGTAACTGGCCAAATCGATCCCTATCCTGGGTCAGTGTCTCATAATCACTGCCAGTGGCTTCACTGTTACTTAAAAATGAATTCTCCTTTGAAACAGAACATTGCAGAACATAAATGTGACTCATAAATCTTATTCATGTGGTAGCTTTCTCTGCTGTAATGATTCAGCAATCATTGTTTGCTGTCAGTTTTATGTGGCACCTTAAATTATGAATAAACATTTGCCATTATTCTATAGGAGGAACCAGCATGCTGTTCAAGCCAATCACACAGTTAACATAAAATTATGCTCTACTACTTATACAACAGTTAGCTTAAATTAAATGGAACATTTGAGAAATATGTTGAGCTTTGGCCAAGTATTAGGAGTAGAAAATTGCACAAAGGGATTTTTCTGCCTCTGTTTTATATACTTTCAAGGACACTATCTTATGCCTTTCCTCAAGTGATCACCTTCGTTCACATCCAATGTGGTCTTCAATTCTTATTTCTTCTAGTTCTGATGTTCCAAGATGAATCTGTGGCTAACTGCTCAGATTGTCTGAAGGTGTTGCTTATATGCCACTTTCTGTAGTTTTAGTGCTTTATGGCGTAAGTCTTTTGCAATCTTATTATATTGCTAATCTTTCCCTGCTGGGCCTGAGTTTGAGATCATTCCTATAATTTACTACCTTCATTCCTACACACATTCCATTTAAAGAAGTTAGAGGAAATCACAAAACTGTGCTGACTTGATATAGTACAAATTTATGTTACATAGCCTCAACTGGGCCATCACTATAGCAAGGCTATGCTTTAAACATTTCTAATTAATTCATTATCCCACTCAACCACAACAGGTCTTTAAATCCTTTTCATCACCCCTTAAGCCTCATGTAGCTTTTCCTATCCACATCCATTCAGCTGAAAACCTCACATCATAGTTTACTAAATAAACAAACAAACAAACAAAAAATAAATGAATGAATGAATGAATGAATAACTGACTAAATAATGAGCTAAATAAATAAATAACTGAAAGCTTTTTATTGAAAGTTCCCTTTCCTACCCTCCTCCTTAGCTCATCTCCCTCAGTTTCCTTTGGTCATTGATGGTGTAAAATCGAACAAGCTCATCAAGAGGTCTAGATGGAGATATCTTGTGACTGAACACTGGGCCTGGAGCCAGTAATGCTTGAGTTAAAATACAACTTCAGGTACTGTATGACTCTATGCACATCATTGGATCTCTTTTTATCTCATTCTCTTCATCTGTAAAAAGGTTATACAAGACTCTCTTAGGAATAATATTTTTTGAAACTATCAAATTCCTCATTTAGATAATTAAAACAGTTTGGAAATTTATTTGGAGATAGTCTGTATAGTCTGGAAATGAATTCAGAGCGTAACATTAAATTTCACCATTGTCCTTTGACTACTTGCCTGAGAATTATTGTTTTCATCTCTTGTTATCATTCTTCCCTCTGATCCTTGTAATCCTCTGGAGAATTGAAATTCAGTATTTTAACAAGGTTCTAGTCGTTCATATTGTGGCTGAATGTAAATCAGTGTGTAAATTCAGCCTTGCAGAAAACATTCCACAGCCATATAATGCCATCAAGTAAAGCTGTAAAAAACTGTTTGCTCTCTCCATCCTGTTTACCTTAGTAAAATGTCAGCTTTCTATCAAGCTTCAATCACTTTAATGAGAAGGTAGTATTCAGATGGAAATCTAGACCAAGAAAACAGCCCTCGAAGAAATGGAGTTTATCAAAATTCATTTTCCATATTACCTTATTCAACTTGTGTGTATGTGTGTACACACTGATGTATGTCTTAAAATATACCTGTGGGGATAATATAACAATGACAGGTTTTTGTGTGTGCATGCCTCTGTCATATATATGTCAGCATGTATGTCTTTTTAAGAAATTATATATTGTAGAAGTGTTTGTGAGAAGACTGAAAATGAAAGACTGTTTAAATTTGACTTTGGAGGTCAACATCACTCTGACTAACCTGGAATTGGAAGCTGACAGAATGAGTATATTCAGCCAGCCACCCTGGAAGCCTATTGTTATGGAGATGACTTAAGACTGGGAACCAGTGAGAAGAAGAGCTAGCCTGGGATCACCAGACAATCTAACATATGGAGAAATGCATCTAGGCAAAGGACAAATGCTGAAAACAGAATAATTGTTTTCAGTATATCAGCACTTGCCAAAAATATTCTGAGCACAGAACTGAAAGAGCAAGCAAGCATTTATTTTGTGACCATTAAAACAAAGATTAACAAGGATAACACAAAATAATTTTGAGGAGCGAGCACTCATGTGGGGGACTACCCATGTAAAAGCATAGAGGCAGGAAATGACATGTTTCTCAAGCAAACAAGTAGTAGGCCAGTTTAGCTAGGAAATGGATTATGTGATTGGGAATAATATAAAATAAATATGTGGAAATCTGATTATGGAATGCTTTTAATGTTGAATGGAGGATGATGTACTTTATCTGAGAAGCAATAGGGAACCACTGAATATTTGCAAATATTGGTCTGCTATATTAGAATCTGGTTTGGGTGTGACAATTTTATGTCTTTATAGAAGGTAACAAGGAAGTATTTGCAGTGGGAAAGTTTGGAGAAGGCATGGAATTTGGAGAAAATATAAGGTTTATTTTTCACATGTTAAGTTTGAGATACTAACATCATACACAGGTGGAAATGTCTAGCAAGTGATCAGTAGAATCCCTAAAATTTAGATTTTGGTTGAATACAAAGTCATCACCATGTATATGCTACTTTAATTCATAGAAGATGATGGAGAAACACACATGGAAGAAAGTGAGGGCTAGTAGAATGGACTCTGGACTTGGCATCAGAAGTCCTAGGTAATAATCCTTACTTTGTGACATACAAGCTATTTGGCCTTAAATAAATCATTTAATCCTATTTAATTAAAAAATATAATGCACTATCTTACTCAAGAGGTTGTTGTTAGGATCTTGCTGGGAAACTAAAAATGCATCCTCTTATGGACCTATAGATATCCCACTACTTGGACTTGAATGTCTCTACCCAAACATGGGTAAAATACTTAGAATGTTAGCTGCTTATATAATTCTTGAATTTAGAACATGCCTCCACATTTCATTAGCATTTTTCACACATTAGACTTAGCTCAGTAACAGAGATCTATTCTACATAATAAAATGTCACCTTGTCACATAAGGAGCTTGCAAACATTCTCAAACAAGCTCATTAGCAAATAATGATGCCAGACGGCTAAAGGTATCGTCAAAGTGATTTTTTTTTGTCAAGAAGCTCATTTTACAACTTCTTATTAATGTGTGGAAAGTGAGCACTCTAAGAATCACAGTAATACCTTTCTTTATTGAGAGTAAAACAGAAAAGATTTGCAGTTCTTCGGCTTCAACACACACATATCATAACACTAAAGTCATGTCAAATGTTCTGTACAACAAAAAGGAATGGGGAAAAAGATGCTATATCATGGAATTTTATTTTAATGAGACAGTCAACCTTTTAAAGGATTATTCTAAAAAGAGAATCAATCATTCTTCCATTTGGACATCATTAAAATATGTTGTACCTCTAATGTTGCTAATAATCCTATCCCATATTCTTATCACCAAACATAGGTATGTTAGTTATCTGCATATGTTTTATCCTCCTGCTAAGTACTGAATAATAAGTAAATAGCAAACTTCCATTTCATCTACTAATTAAAATGAAAACAAAATATGAAGATCTCCCTCTTTTTCTTGCAAACGAAAAGGTCTAATTGAGGTAGTGGGAATGAAAAGATATCAAAGAAGGCCAAATTACTTTGGTTGCTGGATCCCTTCTGGAATTCTTGACTTTTGTCTTCACCTTCCCCATAGTTTGTACCTGCTTTCTCAATCTTTATCATGGTATTGGAATCCCCTTGGGCCTCAGAGAATTCTTCCTCCATAGCTTCACCCTGTAGCAATATATAAATGAGAGCATGGCAGACATGAGATCAAACTTGTGATCTACATGGGCCCATATTTGGCAATGAATGACTGCTGTGTGTTACTTAGCTTACACTGCCTGTTGCATTTTGCCAAGCTGCCTTCTAAGTACCATAGCTGAAGACTAGAAATTGATATCAACCTTGAAGTCAGTATTAGTCAACAAAGTACTTTATTTGATCTTGATTGAGACAATGGTAGCATTGACAAACTTCAGTACCACATCACTGTATAGAATTTAGCAAACCATGTACTTGTCATGACATGGATTACATTTTACTGTACGATTAGGTATGTTAAAGTAGGTTATCTCAACTATTGAGAATTGCTCATGATAGGCCTTCTCAGAAGATACTAGAAGCAAGTAGGTGACTGGTGAAAGTAGATGTGGGGATAAGGTACCAACTTAGTCTGAAATTCTATGAGATCCATATTTAGACAATATAGAGAGGTTGTGATGGAAGAAACAAGGAACTGGGTAAGGTTGCTCTAAGTGGGGCATCAGAGGTCCAGATTATGGTGGCAGGTGTCATAAATGGCCTTATTTTCTGTCATAAATGTATAGCCTGAGTGCTCTGCTCCCATTTTGTGGTTAGTAATCAAGATAGAGCTGTATAGTTCTTCTCTAGCTGTAAATCCTTATAGAGTTAGATAGATTGCAACTTCCAGATTGAAATCCTTGCAATACTCAACAAATATCCTTTTCATTGAAAGGGGGAAGGTAAAGCCTAAGCATATGTCATGGAGTGCCATATTCACAAATTACCAGGAAGTTCTTTGCACTGCTCTGAGAATTCTTCAGATATGTTCCTGCTTAGAGACAATTATCTCCTATCCAATAATATAATATCACATAGCATAGTCATTGGTGACTTTCTCCTTGTCTGATATCAACTGACCAGGGTGCACCAGCAGGTTGTAGATAACAATTCTAATATCTTTTATTATAGTACTGTCCAGATCTACAAAAATTGTTTTGGATGCATACATACCAATACTTTTCTATCCACCCAGGATATTATCATTTACCATGGTACTATTGCATTGAATAGCAAGCTCTAGGCTAACAGTTCTCATTTTTGTTTGTTCTGTTTTATATCAGGACCCTCTTAACCTCTTAAAATTATTGAGGATCCCAAAGAACTTTTGTTTACATAGGTTAAATCTATCATTTCTTACTGTATTAGAAATTAAAACTTAAATGTATTTTTAAATTTATGCATTCTTTTCAAAAAGCAATAATAAACTCATCATATGTTAAGACAAACAAGTTTATTTTAAAAACTATATTTTCTAAAGCAAAAAAATAGTGAGAAAAGTGACATTGTTTTAATTTTTGCAAATATTTTAATAATTGGCTGAACAGAATATAGCTAGATTTTTATATCTATCTCTGCATTCTTACTGTGTAAAATGTGGCTTTGGTTGATGTGTATGAAGATCATTCAGTTTCATACAGTTATAGTTAGAAAAGGAAGTATTTTAATAATCTTTTCATATAATTGTAGCTATTCTTTCATTCTGCACAAAAACTCAGTAAATGATAGTTTCTTAAAAGTTAGTTGCAATGTTGAATCTGAAACTATATCAATAAATGAATGAGAGCAGAAAAGGCAAACAAACAATCTTAGTAATATTCTGAAAATAGTTTTGACCTCATGACCCCTTGAAAGATGGTTGGTGTCACCCAGGGGCTCAGGACCACACTTTGAGAACAATTACTCTAAACAATGCAATTTCTAGGAAATATTGCCAATCTACACTCTACAGTTCCATTTGCCCACTATCTTAGCCAAAGTGGTTAGAAATGCAGTGGGGCATCATGGCACCATGAAGAGAGCAGGGAATATTTGTAGTGAATTGCTTTGAACACATAATGTTTGCTTTCCTACCATGTCTGAGTGATGATTATCTATAATAAAAAAAAAAAAACAGGCTTATTTCCTTCATTGACGAGAAGATGAAGGGACTCCAGGAGTGTTCCTCCATTCTCTGATTACTGGGAAGAAGGAAATAATCTGTAAATTAGAGGAGAAAAGTTCTATTTTGGAAAAAAAAAGAAGAAAAATTATATAGAGAAAAGGTGACCTATTTTAGGAGGCAAAAAGATGGAAGTGTTTCACACAGAGAGAAAAAGAAATAGAAAGGAATGACTAAAATGATTGCAAATATGCGGTGGATCTGGGTATTTTCTCCAAGAGAATGGCCCTGGACCTTCTAAAGTGGAAGCAACTGTTTATTCTCCAAGAGTGACAGATTTGAGAATGAACACCTCTCTTTAAATATTTATTTTATATACTTATACACATATCGATTGCTATTTTGTTGATTATCTTCTGTTTGACTAAGAGTGCCTTGAGGACAGGTGATGAATCTCATTCACATTTGTATCTCCTTCAGACCCTCTAAAATGTTTCCCACATACTCAGAAAACCAGATGGACTTTAAATCTTGTATGTAGAGATAAGTCCTTCACTCCTGCAGACTGCCACCTGTGCTCAACTTCTCATTCATCTTATGCATATCTTCCTTAACTCTTTCATAAAAGTTTTATAAGACACCTTGTTTTTCAGTTATACACATCTTAATGATATATTTTATGCAGTTTCTGTGAAAGTCAACATTAGTAAAGATTATTCAGACTATCCCCATCCTTTAAGCATCTTTCAATTGCCCTTAAAATGATATTTAATTTGGGTTATTTTATAGATCTTTCTGTTCTAGCAAAAAATAGTGACTCGAACTTGCATTCAGGAAACCTTGGATTCAAATTCTGCTCCGGAAACTTCCTACCTATATAGCCATAAGGTCCAGTGCTTTGGGGTGTCTTAGTCACTTTTTTTTGGTTACCAATACTTTTTGCGTTTCTACATAGACACTTTAAACTTTAAGTCTCTTTACTGGTCTCTGTCTTTGAAATTCTGTATACTGTGGCTTACTTATTGGGCTATTGCTTTACAGTTCAATTCAGCAAGCTTTTATTTAGTGACTACTACATATAAGACATGGTGGAGGTTACATTGTAGTAGATCTTAGTACAAAAAGTATAACCTCAACTAGGTGGGGATACATATTTTGTTTTTCGTTTAAGTTAATAAATAAAATTTGAAGAAAGCAAATACACTAACATCTAGGTGATTCCAGAAAGATTTTCCATAAGAACTAATACCTGAATTAGACTTGGAAATGAATTGATTAATATTGATTCTGTATCATTTTCTTGTTGATCCATTTTATCCTTATTTGGTTTTGGTCTTGTAATTGCTTAAGCCATGAGTCTCTGTCTATGAGCTTAGTTAAGAATATAACTGGTCTATAAAGAAAATAAGGGATTCCATGACAGGGAGGTGAGAAGGAATTGTGGTTCATGCATGAGGGATAGTGATTGCAAATACATAGAGATGGGATATGAAGTATATGTGTGAGGGAAAAAAAGAATGGTTGTACCACAGAGGGAGTGAGGAAAAAAATATATAATGGAACTAGAAAAGAAGATATGCAATAAGTAGAGAAGAGCTATCAAAGCCAAACAGAGTTTATATTTTATTTTCTGGGCAACTGAAAGCCACTGGTGTTTATTGAATGGAGAAGAAACATGGTCAGACCTGCATTTAAGGGAAATCATTTTGACAGCTGTATAGAAAATAGGTTTGATAGAGAAGAGACTTAAGTGAGGAGAAATATTTATGTAGCTATTTCAACAATTTAGGGAAGATGTGGTGAGGGCCTGAACTGAAATCTTGCCTGATTGAGTAGTGAGACTGGACAGATGCGAGAGATGTGGAGAAAGAAATGACAAGAACTGATAACTGATTGGATATGTGGGGTGAGTGATAATGAGGAGTTGAGAATAATACCAATGTTGCAAAGTTGGAAGACAAAGCATGCACAAAACTAAACAAAATATTCAGTAGAACTGAAACACCATCCATGAATATTTGTTCTAAGAATCCCAACAATTTAATTATGTAAATATTTGGATTCCTTTCATATTCATGAATATCTTTAACTTGTTCAGGAGTTTGAAGGGTGGTGGGCATCTAAAGGAAACCCAGCTGACTCAATCCCACCAATTAGCAGACAGTGTTGCATAGTGGCTAAAGAGCTATCTTTGGAGCCAGTAAGCCTGTGTTCAAGTTCTGCCTAATATTGACTTTGTGATGCTGGACAGTTCATTTAACTTTTCAGTTCCCTAGGAAATTCTCTAAGACTACGCACACATATACAGACTCGCACATGTATCTCTTTGTATATATACACAAACATATATACATATATGTATATGTATTCTAATATATTAGAGGAAGTATATGTATATGTGTATATATGCACACATACCCACATATACATATACAAATATATATGTATGATATGAGAAATAAATTCTTTCCTGAACTGATGAAGAAGTTTCCTTGTTAAGCAGTTGTTTATAACAATAAAATTGCTGGTTGAATACTCATCCTATTCTGTGGCACTATTAAGTATACAAATGTACATTAAAATTTTCTTGGAATATCAGTTACTTTACAAAAGATTAATTATGATAGTACTAACTCATGTTCTTAGCTCCTCCATTTAATTCAGTTCAACATATATTTATCAAACACCCACTATGTGGAAAGCATCATGTATGAAACTGGGGATATAGAGATGAAATAAAATCAGTGAAGGTGTTTAAACAGTGACAGAAAAAAATCAATAAGCTTCTTGGCCAATAAATAGCTAGCGCATGCTCACGTTGTCCCACTATGCCTTTTTGATAACATTACTGGTGCTACATAGTCTTTCACTGCCTTGCAATATATCCATGGCAATTTTACAGGGTGCTGGGATCTTTTCCTTCTTCAGTCAAGGAGAGAAAGGGACTTCGTATGAAATAGGAAGTAGCTTTCTGAAGGACTTTCTAGAGTTTATCTCTCAAGCATGTTCCCTTTTGTCTTCTACAGCTATATAGATTATTTTTTCCTTTCATCTAGCAGTTTTTGTGTGTATTTATATTCTCTTCCTTTGTTTCTGTTTGTCTTTGTCTCTATGTCTCTGTATCTGTCTGTCTTTTAGATTTAGATTAGCCAATCAGTAATCATTTGACTTCCAACTGAAATCTCCATTCCAATTTCTATCCACAAAAAAGGTATTGTTTAATTATAATGTATGGTGTCATTCTTCATGTTTCATTGGCAACTTTTCTTTCAATTATATCTTCAAAAATATATGAGCGTACAAATATTAATGAGTTAGATATGTAAGTAAATAATGTCCTCATTTATCTCTAGACTCACCATAATATAGTAAATTTTGTCCTAGGTAAAATATTTTGGAAGTCTACTCAGACAATGAAGTGTTATCTCATCATTTCCTTTGTAATTTATTTTTCCCTTCCTGAATCTCTAATTATGTAAATGTTTAACGGTTTTAGTAACTACCATTTAAAGCAGTCCTGCACAATTTGCAGAACTGTGGCTCTCTGGCCACTTGCAGCGGCCAAAGGATTTCCTCTACATGCAAAGGATATTTTCTTCTATGTTTTTCGAGGGCCACATGAAATCCTTTTGCTTGTTGCAAGTAACCTGAGACCTGTTAAGTGACCTATGGGTCACAAGTTGTGCAGGCCTGATTTCAAGACTACTCTCCCTCAGTAAACACTTGTTCAATGGAAAAATAAAAGAAAACAAGAAAAGATGTCATAAAACAATGATTGAATTAAGCTGTAAACATTTCAAGTATAAGATCTAAATGTTCTATTTTTTCTTTTGTAATATTCCCCTAATATCAATTGTCCCACACAAAATGGATACTCGATATTTACTGACAGAATTAACACTTAACCTCCTTTATTCAGCAAAAATATTTTCATTTGCTGACTATATTCAAGGGATATACAGTGATTTCTTGCATTTTATCTTCTATATAATGTTGAAAACTTTCACCTAAGTCCTTATACATTACAGGAATATATATTTATAAAATATGTCATGGAACCATGATTTATGACTTAATGACATTGTTCAGAAAATTCCCTTGCCTTCTCTCTTTCATTAGCACTTATTTTTTTTTATTTTGTCGTTTCTCTTTCATCAATATTTAATATTGGAATACAATCCATATGTCTAGGCAAAATCATTTGGAAAATCAAATATTCTATAATGCATTTAGCATTGTTTGTGTCCTCAAAAGACTGGTTAAAATTTATTTTTCCTGTTGAATATGCATTGATTAATAATTACTACTAACAATTATCATTAATTCTTCTTCACAAGAATTTACGACAGGCTAAAAAAAGAGGTTTGTACTTAAAGATCAGTGCTATTTTATTTGAACATAGGTAGTAAGTCTTGTAGTAAAGTTAAACATTTAGAAACTTAGCATATGAATAAAATGTGAAAAACTACAAATGATCACAGGAACAGAGTGATGGACAAGAGAGAAGAAAAGAAGATTTGCAATAGCTTATTAACATTGTTCACTTATTTAGCGATATATTTAAATCTAGGTATTTTCTACAAAAATATATGTATTTTTTGGTTTTTTATTGAAAATTGCATTATAATAATTATTCCTGAACGCTTTATTTCTGACAGGTTTTGGATAACCTTTAAATAATTAAATGTAGACATTTATTAAGTATCTACTCTATGCAAAATATACAAAAATTAAAAATGGCATGTTTTCTGTCCAGCAAGAGTTGATAAACTGATAACCATTTTTAAAAACAACAAAAATAATATATCTAGAGGAAATGAAAGATAGTGTACCCAAAATGAAAATCTTCCACTTAAATAATGATTTATGTCACATAAAAGAATAAAGTTAAATGCTGGCCCTGCAAAATATGAGCAATGCCTCATTTCTCTCTGGTCTGCACTCCGGGCTTCCTCAACCATATACTAGCTCTTAATCCTTAAACTCACTTGAGCCTTTGAGTTCACACACTCACGGTAGCCCCTACTTGCAATGTCTCCCTCTTATCAAATAGCTTCTCCTAGAAACTCTATTTAAGGAGACAGGTCACTCATGTCTCCTTCCTCTCCAGACTTTCTCTACCATATCGAAAGATAGTGTCCTTGTTTGTCCCCTATTTCCCACCCCACTTTAGCTTCTTTTTTGTGAATTATATTTCCCAATTAGAATGTAAACTTTTTGAGGGTAAATAGGATAGTCTTTCTTATTACTTGTATGGTATTCAGGGCACTTAGCACAATATGTAGCACATACTCTGTTAGGTAAGATAGATTTATATTACCAGTTGAGTGTGTATGTCTGTGTGTATGATCCTAAAAATCTCCTTGGATTTATTTACTCACACACATACACACACACACACACACAAACACACACGTACTTTTTTGGGGGGAGGAGGAGGGTGTGATCCCAGCTCCTTTGTCTCCTGGAATTTTATATTCCAATGACTACATTCCATTAATGTGGTAGTTGCCAAATCTTATTTGCTCTTGGTTGATCATGGTGCTCCATGACACTTGAATGGTTTCTTTCTGACTGTTTGAATTATTTTATCTTTTGCCTGGGAGCTATGGCATTGGGTTATAATCCTAGGAGTTTTCATTTTGGAATCTCATTCAGGTGGTGAGTGATGGATTCTTTCAATTTCTCTTTTGTCCTCTGATTCTAGGACATTTGGGAAATTTTCTTTATAATTTCTTGAAACTTTGCGCAAATGCTTTCTTTGATTACAGCTTTTAAGGTGGTCCAAAAGCTTTTAAATTATCTCTCCATCAATTTTAAGGTTGGCACTTTTTCCAGTGAGATATTTTATATTTTCTTCTTTCATACTTCTGACTTTTTTGTTGTTACTGTTTCTTGATGTCTCATTTCGTCATTAGCTTCAACTGGGTGGATTCTAAAATTTAAAGAATGAATTTATTGAGGGATTTTTTAACCTATTTTTCCATTTGGTCATTTCTCATTGTAAGGTGATATTTTTATCAATATTTTTTGTGTGTCTTTTACCAAACTGTTAATTGTTTGTCTTCCTTTTTATTCGTAAGTTTATACCACTGTTTTCATTTCTTTAATTAATTTTCACACAAATATACATATACATATGTGTGTATATATGTGTGCACACACATGCACACAAACACGCACACACACACACACGCATCCCTTTGAGGCTTTGCTTGTAGTTATTTTGATTTCATTTTCTTCTGAGTTTGTGTCTTGATCTCCCCTGTTACCATAGTAACTTTTATGGTCAGGGTTTTTTTAATGTTGTTGTTTGAGTATTTTTCTACCATATTTCTTGATTTTGAGCTTTATGGTAAAGTTGAGCTGTTACCATCACGTTGTGGTGGTGTGTACTATCTCAACTTTGGACTTTTTTACACTTCTGTTTTCAATGCTAATTCTGGAGGTTTGGACATTTTGAGTAATTTCAGGGTGGTGTGATCTGGGGAGAGGTATAGTCACCATTCTCCTTGTCTGTACTTTGATTCTTTCCCAGAAAAGACCTTTGATTCCTTAGGATTGCAATCAATACTGTTTCTTAGAGTCCCTGGTCCCTTGGGACCAGAAGTGATACTGGTCCTCAAGGTCCCTGATCTCTTGTGACCAAAATGATGTTTTCCCTCAGGGGTTCTGCTTCCCCCTTGACCAAAAATGCTAATTTTTACCTTGTTACTATAGGCAATGGAGATCTGCCTCCAATGCTAGCACAAGGATCCCCTGTAATCTTTTTCTGGCCTCTTGCCAATTCTTCTTACAGTCTCTCTCTTGAGAGCTCCCAAAGCTGTTGCTGCTTTTGTTGCCATCACCTAGTCCCTACATTGGTGTTTCATCCACTTTGAGCTCTGTGCCAGTTTCCAACACCATGTCTCAGATCTCTCTTTCCAACCTCCCAAGTTGAATTTGGATGAAAGAATGCCTGACGTTCACCTTTTGTTGGCTCTGCAACTCTGGAATTAAATTTGAGGCATTTTGTTGTTGTTGTTTTTTAGAGGGAAATGTCACCATTTTCTCATCTGTAAAATGACCTTGAGAGGGAAATGACAAACCACTCCAGTATCTTTGCCAAGAAAACTCCACATGGGGTTACAAAGAGTTGGACACAGATGAAATGATTGAAAACAAAAATAGATATTTTTAAGCCATTATCACTTGAGTGTATATCTTGAGTATCTTTGTCAACAATGTAGTAGGTTCTTTTTCTGTCATTTGTTCATCTTTTTAGATTACTTCTCCACTTTGGAATTTATTCAAATGTTGGGCTTGCCTCATCCTTGGGGGAGATGAATGACCCGAGTTAGGCTTCAGGGATTATAATTTTTGTTGCTTCCAAAATAATTTGATCCAAGTTGGGGTCGTTTTTGCCTTCAAGCTTTGTGCTGGTTTTTACCTAAGTAGGGCCTTTACTCCATTGCAACCCAAAGGCATTTTGCCCTTAAATATACCCTTTGCCCTGAAACTGTGACTTGGAACTGGGTAATGGGCAAAGGAACTGCCAAATACACACATACACACACACACACACACGTGCCTAGTGCTAGCTCAGGTATCCCTCTGTAATCCCATTCTGACTAGGTATTCAGTATCATCCCTGCCCCTGGGATAGTAGCTGCTGCTACAATCACTTCCAGGATATAACATATAAACAGTAAAGAATTCAGAAGAGGAAAATATATCACTAGAAAACTGTCTGAAAGAAAGAGAAGACAAACTGGTCACATGGCAAGGGCAAGGTATAACAGGTGGTTGGCCAGAGTGCTTCATTGGTACCCCTGCAATATAAAGGGAAAGGGAGGAAGACCTTCACAAAATTGGGTTGTCCCATTTTGGTGAACTTTTAGAAGGGCAGAGGAAAGACTCTCCCAGGATTGTTGGGCATGGATAGGTTGCAATATTTATCACTGGAGGAATCTTACAAACTAATAAGTTTATTGATCCTTTTAATATTATTGTTAAGTGCTTTTTTTTGAAGGGGGGAAGGCATGGCAATTGGGGTTAAGTGGCTTGTAGAAGGTTACACAGTTAGTAAGTGTCAAGTGTCTGAGGCTGGATTTGAGCTGAGGCCCTGACTCCAGGGCTGGTGCTCTGTTCACTGTACCACCTAACTGACCTTCCCCCATTAAGCATTAAGCTAGCAAAAAAGGAAAACTGCTATTAATTGAGTGATTATTAAATTGTTACATGTGAATATAATAGAATATTATATTATTAGAGATAATATGAGCAATTCAGAAAGACTCAAAAAGAACCTTTGAATTTATGCAGTGAAATAAGCAGACTCATGAAAGAAGCATCATGGCATGGTTTAAATATAATGTTGAATCTTGATTTCATATGTCCATAGCGACTGATTTCAGAAAATTAGCATAAATATAGTTACATCAGTAAGGAAAACAAACAAAAAGATTCAGCATGAGCATGGTATCTTATAAAGAGTGTGCTGGGCTTTTAAGTAAGAATAGATCTGAACTCAAATCTAGTCTCTGATATATACTAGTTGACCACCTTACAAGTTAGTTAATTTCTCCGAACATCAGTTTTCTTATCTGTAAAATGGGAATACCAAAATATGAAGTACTCACTTCAACAGTATGTGTGAAGATCAATTGACATAAAGTGGGTAAGGGGCATTTCAAATTTTAAAATTACTGAATTTCAGATTTCATTATTTTTTTATGAAACCTCTAAGAATCTAAGCCATTAAGTCAAGATGAAATATACCCAGAATATGTAAAAAAAAACTGATTACAAGATTGAATAATTCCTTTCAGTAAACTTTAATCAGTGATATAAATGTGGAGAGGTGCCACAGGATGGGAAAGGGGGAATTTTCTCAGCTTCAAAAAATGGAAACATAAGAATTTTGATTATTATTATTTCCTTAGAAGTTTGACATGTATTACCAGAAAAATTATAGAATCTGTCATTAAATGTTTGTGTTTTAAGCATTTTTAATGGGTTGCAGAGATCACTAAAAGCTGAGTGAAAGGCATTGCATATGGTAAAACACAGAAAGGGCCCTGGATATGGAAAGGGCCTAATGAAGCTTCTGGGGAAACTAGGAGGGAAGAGAAGCCTAATGAAGAAAGGGGAAAAAATGCAAATATCCGAGTGGAGAGGACTATAAAGCAAAACTTTGCATTCTCCAATTGTGCCTTTAACTGACTTTGCTTTGTACCTCTTTCAGAGAAAGCTAACTCATATTCGTATGAAGATAAGTCAGTATGTATAATAGATGATATGCATGACATAGATTAAAATTTTGTTTATAGATTTAACAAAGAAGAAAAATGTAGGTTAAATTTCCAAAAAGAAAAAAAAAGAGAAGTTCCATAGACTGATAATAATATTTTACTTTTTCAGAGAAGGATCTCGTTTTATAATTAGAAAAAGAACCCTAAAAGATAAATGTTTTATTAACCTTATTTTAAAGAAGACAAAGCTGGGGTTTATAAGCTTTAAGAAACTCACAGAGGTAGCATTTCTGAACTAAGATTTGAACCTAGGACTTACTGATTTCAGCTGGGTATGCTATCAATTGTACAGCATTGCCTCTCTTGCTTCAAGGCAAGGTGAACGGCCCAATGTACTATCTTTAAATTCCTGCCATCAATATGGATGTTGTTCCTTTTCACTAAACCAAATAATATCAATCTCTTAGATTTCCAGGGTCGATTTCCCAAGCCTTTAATCTTTTTCATTATTCTCCTCTGGACCCTAAAATTGCTTAGCTTTATGATCAAAGTTCCTATTTTTGCCAGCCTTCTTGTTTATACTGGTGATTAATCAAGTCACAGAAGGAATAAAACAGGGTTTTCACTCAGTTTATTAACTGCACACCCTCATCCCCCCTTATTCCTCCAGGGATGTTCTGTACAATCAAGAGCCAGGCAAAGATTTATAGACAAGAGTTGGCACATAAGTATACACAAATTTGTAATCTGGTGCAAAAGTAAGTGATAAACTCCTTTTTTTTTTTCTTTTTTTTTTCCCTAAAGACCAGATCTTTGGTTTCTAAGCCTATGGTTTTCAGTGAAGCTGCTTTTTTTCTTTGTCAACTGATGCACATTGTTCTCAGAAATAGAATTTAAATGACCTTCCAAAGGTGCCATGTATTACAAATCAAGAACAGAAATCAGCTAGGTAGAAACCAAAATCCAGAGAAGAAATCTCAAATACGCTCAATAAAAACAGGAAACAACACTAGAGTGGCTGGTTTTGACAATACCTAATGTAGCTGATTGTTTCCAATAAATTTGAAATGTGCATGGATTTGTCACTTTAAACATCCATATAACATCTTGAAAAATGAATTTTATGGGAAACCATGCAAAAACACTAGAAAATACCAGCAGCAACTGTTTTTCTTCTTCTGAATCATGATTCAGTCATTGCTACCTGTATTTTAGAGATTAGGAAACTAAGATCCAGACTTTCCCACATCCATTCACCTAATAAGTATATGAATTAATTATCAGAGGCAGGCTTTAAACCAAGGTCTTCTTGACTCCAAGTCCCCTTCATTATCCACTGGGAAACACTGCCTTCCAAAACCATTACTATTCCTCACACCGTACCTTTGTTCATTCTTTCTCTAGATATGAACATTCTTGAACTCATTAATCGCATAATAGTTCAAATAACCACTCTTCAAATAATCACTCCTCACTGGAGGAGGGGGAAAAGATGGCAAAGTAGGAGGGAAAAGAATAGCTGACCTTCCCTTTCACCCAAAGATATAAAAAATGTCCCAGATCAAGTCCTCATCAGGAAATACTAGGGAAAAAATACAATGACTAATGTTTTGACAGTTGACACCTGTCTCTTTATTCTATGGATATTACCAACAAAGTCTAGGCAGGAACTTACTTCAAAGATTCAGTAAATATGGAGAAGATCAAGGCTTTATACCAGGACAAGAAGATCTATAGAAGAAGACTGTGACCTGGTGGACTTTACCCAGGATGAAGAGACTGGTGTCAACTGGAAGGGTAGGCTTCCTTGGGGGAGAAGTCGTCTCAGACCCTAGCATGGGTACAGAGCAAAGAGCAAATTTAGAAGCAAATAGTAGCTATGTGACTGAGAAGAGAAGCTGAGTGGCTTCCAGACTAGCATGAAGCATGTAGCATAATATCCAGGATAATATTTCCTGACCAAAAAGGATACTGTAGTTCTATCACTCTGAACCTGTAGAGCTTAAAATGTAACAAATAGTGGATGAGTCCAGTAGGAGTCTACTGGAAATTCCAACGAGGGGCAAGTCATGCCACACGGATTCAAACACAGGTCAGGAATCTACAGAGGTAAGACCAGGAGGACAAAGTTCAGACTTTGTTTTGAATCAGAGCCCTTTAGGAGCACTTAAAATTTTTAGGACTTGAAATCACTAAGAACTTCAAAAAATGACTGCTCTTATCCATAGAAACTAGACACATGTAACTGCCTTGATCATTCTATAACTTTGTCCAGCTTATACTTCAAACTGGACAGATTTCTTCATAGCAAAAATCATGCATTTTATGAGAGGGAGAGAGCCAGAGAGAATAAAGTTTATGATTAAAGTAATAACTTACTTTTTATTGATTGCTTTAAACAACTTTAGTTTTCAGAGTAAGAAGTGAATCCTTTCAGAGTCATTTGAATGGCAGAAAAGGTTCAAGTACATACTCTCACCTGTGGTTAATTGCTCCTGCTCAGAAAATCTGGGAAACTCATTATGTGCCATTGCACAGTGTGTTGTTAGTGGCTCCATGTGATGGCATACAGTTTGCAAAACTCAAAGATGAACAATTACATTGAAAAGTCAGTGAGTTAACTCAGACATAATTTGTGGAAAATTCAGACCCTGACAATGAAACCCTTTCCCAAAGACCTGTATAGTTTCTACTCACATATAATTTCCTCCTAATAGTCTCTCAAGTCTACAGCTGTCTTGATCACAGCTGGTTAGAATTATTTAATCTGCTCAGGAATATTGCTGTCAAGCATTGAGTAGACAGAACAGTATTTGTGGAGATGTCACATCCTTCTTCTACGTTATTAATAAGCAGGAGAATAGAAAGTAAAAATAGTAACCACTATAACTATGTATTCAGTTTATCATGCATTACATTATAACATATCCCTCAATTTTCTTAGGTAAATGAAAAAATAGTCATCTACTACAATAAAATCGCCACTCTATTAAATAAGAAAAATATAACTGATTTTAAATATTGTAATAGAAATATATTTCCTCATTTCTCATTTTCAGACTTTTATTTAGATAATTATAAATGTCAAGGGAAAGAAAAACAAAAGAAAAACTCTCTAATAATTAGGGATTCTCCCAACATGGAAAGGGAAAGAAAGACAGTCCTGTACAAAAGTGGGTCTCTCCTCATTAGAGTTCTATAAGCAAAGAATGGATGACTGTTGAATTTATTCTAAAGTTTTTCTGTTTAGACCTGATGGACTCTGAGTTCATATTCAAATATGAAATTGTTACAATGTGAATCTTTTACTGCCACATATTATAGGACAATTTTTTTTTACCTCAGATACACATTTCAAATTAATTTAAATTCTTTTCAAAACAACCTTTAATTCCAGGTGATTTAACATTATTTCCCTAAGACCATGATTGTGCTCAAAACAAACATTCATACATGCCAACATTTTATTTCTTTTTCCCTTTAAAATAAACCATTTTTAAAAAATCTCATGCTTTCTGACAGGGTTTCTCCTGCTCTCAACTTTAAGGTGTTAAGTTGTAAAATACATAAAAGATCATATTTTATACCTTTTTCCCAGTCTTGACAAAGCAAGTAATAGTGTCAGTCAAGACAGAAAAAGCAAATCAAATAAAAAGAAGGAAAATTACCTGAAGTATTCTAAATCAGTAAAGCCACAAATTTGAATATGGTTTGCCAGCATTTTTTTTTTCACCTTTTTAGTTCAGGGAATTTTTTTTCTTTAAATAGTATTTTATTTCTCCCCCAAATTATATATCAAGAAAAAATTTAGCATTCATTTTACAAGATTTTGACATTCAAATTTTTCTCCTTTACTCTCCCCCTCCCTTCTGAAAATGGTAGGCAGTTTGATTTGGTTTATATACATGCCATCACATAAATCATAGGTCCATATTTGTCACAGTTGTGGAAGAAAAAACAGATCAAAAGGATAAAAAAACAAGAAAGTACAAATTAAGTGGGAAAAATGCTTCAGTCTAAATTCAGAGTGCATAAGTTCTTTATCTGGGTTAAGGATGGCATTTTCCTTCATACATCCTTTGTACTTGTCTTAGATTATTGTATTTTTGAGAAGAGCTGAGTCATTCAGAGTTGATCATCACATAATGTTGCTGATACTGCATACAATGGTTTCCCAGTTCTGTTCATTGCAATCTGCATTGATTTGTACAAGTTTTCCAGATTTTTCTGAAATTTGCCTCTTCTTCATTTCTTATTGCACGATAGCATTCCATCACATTCATATATCACAACTTGTTCAGCCATTCGGACATCACCTCAGTTTCCAATATTTTGCCACCATGAACAGGGGTACAATGAATATTTTTTTTGCACATGATGGTCCTTTTTTATGATCTATGGTGTTATTAGATCAAAGGGTTTACACAGTTTGGTTATCCTCTGAGCATAGTTCCAAATTGCTCTCCATAATGGTTGGATCAGTTCACAACTCCACCAACAGTGCATTAATGTCCATATTTTCGTACATCCTCTCCAAAATTTATTATTTTCCTTTTCTATTATATTAGCCAATCTGAGTTGTGTGAGGTGGTACCTCAGAGTTATTTTAATTTGCCTTTCTCTAATAAAAAATTTATTTAGAGTACTTCTTCATGTGTCTATAGATATCTTTGATTTCTCCATCTGAAAATTGTCCATTCATATCCTTTGACCACCTATCAATTGGGGAATCAATTGGGGAATAGCTTGTATTCTCATAAATTTGACTCTGTTCTCTGTATATTTGAGAAATAAGGTCTTTATCAGAGACACTTGCTGTAAAAACTGTTTCCTAATCTCTGCTTTTCTTCTAATCTTACTTGCATGGATTTTGTTTTTACAAAAGATTTTTAAATTTAATGTGATCAAAATTATATATTCTACATTTTGAATGCTTTCTATTGGGTCTTATTTGGTCATAAATTCTTCCCATCCCCCACACATCTCACCAGTAGACTATTCTTTGCTCTCTTAATTTGATTGCTTCAATGTCTATGGTATAGTTTAGCGAGGCTGAAGTAAAAAAAAAATCCATACACATGCGCATGTGTTCACATATGTATATAAACATATATATATGTATGTATATATACACACTGACATAATATATACACATATGTGTATATGGGTGTATATATGTGTGACCACATATAATTGTGTATATATTTTATATATGCATGTATGTATATATTATATTTATTTATATACATATATGTACATATACGTACATACATATGCATAGGTATGTGTATTTTTTTAATTCAACTGAAGCATAATAGATTCTTTTCCAGCCCCTCAACTTTACTCTGTGTGTGTCTCTCTTCTTCAAGTATATTTCTTGTGAATAACATATTGTAGGATTCTGTTTTTTAATCCATTGTACACTCTGCTTCCATTTTATGGGAGAGTTCATTCCATTCATATTCACAGTTATTATTACTAACTGCATATTCCCTCCATTCTTTTATTCCTCCTGTTTGTCCTCTCTTTTGTTTCACCTTTTTCCACCTCACCACTGTTTTATTTCTGCCTGCCACCTCTCCTGTTCTGCCCTCCCTTCTGTCAATCCCCACTCCACCACTTTACTTAATATCCTCCCCTCCTACTTCCCTGTTGGGTAAGATAGATTTCTATATTCAACTGATTGTGCATATTATTCTATCATGGCACCAACACTGATGAGAATAAAGTTCAAGAGATGCCAATTTGCCTACCGTCTTGTCTTCTCCTCACTGTAATAGCTTTTTCTCTTCTTTTCATTTGAAATAATTTACCCCATTCTGTCTCTCAGTTACTTCTGCAACCATTTTAGTATTCTTTCTTATCCCTTAATTTTCTTATATCATTCCCTCAAATTCATCTTATACCAATACACTGTGTGTATGTATTTTCTTTTGATCTGTACTCTTAATGATAACAATTTTTAAGAGTTACAAGTATCATCTTCCAATGTAGGGATTTAAAAGTTTAACTCTATTGAATCTCTTATGTTTTCTTTCCCTTTTTGTGTTTGTACTCCCCTTGAGTCTTGATATTAGAGGTCAAATTTTTGATTTATTTCCTTGAATAGGTTGAAATCCTCCAATTTCATTGAATGATCATTGACCACCCCACCCAATCCAGTGATGTATTATGCTTAATTTTGATGAGTAAGTGATTCTTTGTTATGGTCCTAGCTCCTTTGCCCTCTGGAATGATCTCCAATTCTTTAAAGTTGCCCCTGTCAAGTCCTGTGTGATCCTGGTTGTGATGATATGATACTTGAAATGTTTCATTTTGACTGCTTGTAGTATTTTTTTTTCTTTGACCTGATGAGACTGAAATTTAGACATGATGTTCCTTGGGGTTTTTATTTTGGGATCTCTTTACTGAGGTGATCAGTGGATTCTTTCAATGCCTATTTTGCCCTCTGATTCCAGGATATCAGGGCAGTTTTCCTTGACAATCTCTTGAAAGATGCTGTCCAGCTCATCCTTTTGAAAATGGCTTTCAGGTAGTCCAATGATTCTGAATGATTCCACTGGCTATGCTAAGGCACATAGGGGTCCTGGTGTTGCCATTTGCCTGCTACACCATACTGGGGCTCAAGGTCTGTCACTGGTTTGCTGAGGTGGGACTTGCGGCTGACTTGCTGTGATTACTCCTGTCCTGGACTGTATTCCCCTTTCACCCAAGTGAGAAGGACCTTTCTTGCCAATCTTCCAAGTTTCTTGGACTAAAAGATTGTTTCACCTGTATTTTTTACTAGCTCTGCTCTTCCAGGATTTGTTTTAAGGCTCTGTTATGGTTGTTTAGAGGTATGTATGCAAGACTTGCAGCAATTTACTTTTTACTCCACCATCTTGGCTTCCAGAAGTTTGAATGCTACTTCAGAGAAATTCTGAGAAGTTCCTTCTTATATTTTCAATGTGGGCCTTATTTTTAAATGCAAACTAATATTTTCTCAACATCGCTGGTCCAGGGATGCACTAAGAACAACAATATGAAGAATATCTATCTTCTCTTCTGTCTACCTCCAAGTTTGGCAATTGGCTTCCTTTTTTGTTTGGTCTTTGGCAGAGTTACTTGGGTGATCAGATGACTAGATGATAAGAGACTCAATAGTCAATATACCTTTCTCTTGGGAGCCAAAAAAGTATTGTGTATAGTGTAATTCACACAGTGCCAGGAGAGCCAAAGAGGAGAATGATCAGAATCCTTCAGTTGTTTTAGTAGAGATGGTGTTATTCTGGGTTTTGGAAGAACTAAATTTGAGCTTTCATTTGGATAATATACCAGATTTTTGACCCCAGGCAAGTCTGATAACCTCTAAGGGCTAGGAAAAATCAAAATAATAACAACAACATAGTGTTGATATGAGGATATTATGGGAATCTGAAGATCTCCCCTGCCCCTAAGCCCTTTGATAGGCTTAAGTGGCTCTGAGAACTTTCCCTGATTTGAAAGTATACTTTGCCCCCTAATAGGCTGAATGTGGATAGTATATCCCATGACATGGAGCCTGTGGCGGGAGGCTTGTTCTTCAGGAATGCCCATGCCTTGTTACTTTGTGATTGGGCAGTAGGTCAAGAGGACTGTGATATTCTCTGACCCAGGAGAAGGCTATATATACCCTGATATGAGTTTTTGCTTTGGGGTTAACTTTGGAAAGAGTTGTGTGATTTGGCCAGATGGGACTCTGGGAAGCCTTTGAGCCCCCTGGCTTTGAAAACCCAGGTGTTGGTGCTTTCCTCTCTGATAACTAACTAGGTATGGATGTAATGGTCAGACAGTTGGAAGCTTGTCTGCTGATCTGTTTTTCTGTCTGCTTGTAACTTCTGTTTGTATTCTCTGAAATTCAAGGTGCTAACTTTTTTCCCCTGAACTAGGTAAATGATAAATTTTGATTGATTAAAGTAAGAATGTTAACCCTTTTTGAGTTGCTTTCCTTTAGAAAAGCAGATCTAACAACCTATGCTAGCAGCCATCCTGGGCATCCTAGGGTGCTTGCTGATAACAGAGGAGAATCAGAGAATCAAAGGAGATGATTTGAGCAAAATGTTTTACAAACTTTAAAGAGCTATAAGAATGTTAGCTATTGTGGAAATCAACATAGTACAACAGAAAAAGCATGGGATCTGGGTCAGAGGACATGAGTTCAAATCCTTTCCTCAGTGTAATGTTAAGCAAATCACTTAAACTTTCTGACCTTAACTTTCTTTATCCATAAAATTTGGAGGACTAGTCTATATGGTCTGTGAGATCTACCTTCCAGATCTAGATCTATGTTTCTTTGATGCTAGTATATCACATGACAAATAAGATTCTGTACTAAAAGGAAAGAAAATAATATTACAGAATCTCAGAATTGGAGGGTACTTAAAATTCTGTCTACTTCAGCCCTCTATTTGAATCAAAAGCTTCTTAAATATTATGAACAAGAAATCATCCAGTCTTTAATCCACATTAGAGAAAGCATATACCCTTCCAATGAAACAAGTTCCAGTTTTGGAGAGCTGTTTACAGATTTCTCCTTCTACCTCTCCTAAATCTCTTCTGCAACAACTTTTGCCTGTAATTTTGAATTCATTTCAATTAAAACAACAACAACACAACAACATCACCAAAAACAACATTAATTGCTAAATGCAAAGCATTATGCTAGGTACTTAAAATATAAAGAAAAAAATCAGATTATATATACTTTAGCAATTACATATGTCTAGGAAGCTACATGAATTAGGAGATAAACTGCTGGACTTACAATCATAAACTCCTGAATTGAAATGTAGCCATAGATACTTTCTGGCTATGTGATCCAGGTCAAGTCATTTAACCTCTGTCTATTTTAGTTTCCTCTTCTGGAAAAATGGGAATAATATAAGCCTCTCAAAAGTTTTGAAGATCAAATGAGGTAATATTTGTAAAGTGCAAACTTTAAATCACTCTAGAAATGCTAGATATTGTTATTAATTATACTATTTCTGTAGACAATGATTGTAACATCTAAACAAATGAATAAAATTTATTTTATAGAGGTAGGGAATAACTAGGGTGCTGGATTACTGAAAGATTCACAAAGGAAATCATACTTCAGTTGAGCTTGGAAAGAAGATAAAGGTTCATTAAATAGAAATATGGAGGGATGCATTCTAAGATGAATATCAACTAGGGCAATGGAAGGAAACAAGAAATAAAATATTCAGGTTGGAAGTCACAACGAGTAGTATTCTATTTGGGGCATAACAGAGATTATATAAAGGGTAGTAATATTACTTATATTGGAGCAATTCTGTGGAGGAATTAAAAACCAAATATAAGAGATCATATTTTATTGTAGGCATTCAAATTTTTTCAATGGAAGAGTAATATTTAGTACAGGAATATATTTAGACCATTTTGGCATCTAATGGGGGTCAGGATGGAAGACATACTGGAAGCCCAAACACCAATGAAGAGGATATTATAACAGTCCAGGTGCCAGATTATGAGTCACCTGGGGTAGTGTCTCTATACACAAAGAGAAGGAAACACAAGTGAGAGTTGATTTACAATTGGCAAACACTGGCTATTAATTATCTATGAAAAGATGATGGATAATGCACTTTTCAAGCTATGTTGAAGATTTGTGACTGCAACTAAAATTAGATCATTTGAAGGGTGGGGTTGAATTCTGTTTTGGATTAAATGAGCTTAAGAATCTGACAGTACATTCCCAGTGCAGATGTCTACCAGAACTTTGGCAATGTGAGACAAGAATTAAAGACAAATATTGAGGCTGGATATTTAGATTTGAGAATTGTCAATGTAAAGATGATAATTGAACCCCAGAGATCAAATGATATAAACCAAGAAAAAAGGTTGAGAAAGAATAAATAAGAATGAGAAGAAATTTAGACCTTTAGTGACTGACTCATTGACTTGGAGATGGGAGATGGCAAATTATACAGCAAAGGAGGATGAGAAAAAAAGCAGATAACTAAATAAGCAGACAAAAGTAACACAGAAACCAGAAAATGAGAGTATCAAGGAGGATGTAATGGTTGATAGTGCCAAAAACTACAGAAAGTTTAAGTAAAATGAGGAATGAAAAAAATGCTGTTGGATTGGGAAGTAAAGGGAACATTTGTAAACTCTGAAAGCAACTGAGCAGTAGGGTCAGGAACTAGGCTGCAAGGAATTTAAAAATGAGTCTATGGTCAGGAGGTGGAGGTAAAAAGGTTAGATGACTCTCTTTAGTATTTGGGTTGTGAAAGGGAAGTGAAATGTCAATTGGTAGCTTAGAGGGATGACAGGAACACATGAAAGTTATTTTTGTTGGCAGCATAAAAGTATCCATTAGAATAAAAGGAGACAAAGATAAGAAGAATGAAATATTGATGAGGAAAAACTCATATTCAATTCAAATTAATAAATGCTTACTAAGGAAATATTATGTGAAAATCACCCTGCTAGGAATTGTGAAAAAAATTTTAAAAAATTTACAATCCATAATCTCAAGAACTGGGAGGAGTTGGTGTGAAGATTACAAGTAAAAAGGTTAATCTTGTCAGAGTCATCTATTCCTATAGATTTGGTCAAGGAGAGGAAAGATGAATATATAGAAAGATGTTGAGGCACAGGAGAGATACAGGGAATTCATCACATATATCTCAGTTAAGTCAAAAGTTATTTTCTAGGAGAAAAAGTTTATTGGGTGGTATTGAGACCTTCCTTGAGAAAATAAATTTTTTATAAAAATTCCAGAGAGGAGTGCATAAAAAGGGTCAATAAGGGAAGAAAAAAAAGAATTGACATGCAACACTGAGAGCTCAGTCAAGACAATAATATAACATGATTTTTTTAATTGGAATCAATCACATGGTTTTGTGTTGCATGGTTTTCTCTAAAATTATTTAACAGTATAAGTAGGACAAAATGATATGAATAGTCTGGGGTAAATTGAAAATGTATGGTGATATGAAAAGCGAACAAGATATTCAAGAGTGGAGAGAAATACATAGTTATACAAGTGAAATATGCATACAGTTAAATAGGTAGGTTAAGGTGAGGAGAGACCTGAGAAGGGGTGACAGACTGCAAGAATAAGAAAAATTGGAAAGATTAGAGTTATAACTGAGTTTAAAGAATAAGATCAAGAGGAATAAGACTAAGGGAAGGATGAAAAGGCATGACCTAATGTTTGGAAAAGCAGAATTGTACAGTTTAATCTTATGTAGTTGGCACAATTTGGAGGGATAGCCAAATCTAAGCTATAACTGCCCTGGGGATTTCTAATGTAAAAGGAAAGCTGTATATCACAAAGAGTGAAAAGATCGATGATTTGGGTGGGGCCAGGGTGTTTGATAAAGAATGCTCGTGGTTGTTGAAGATCCCAAGTATAACGTAAAAGAAAAAAAAAATAACTAGAGAATGGATAATTCTGGGCCTGCAGTCAAGGATATTTGAGTTCAAATACTGCCTCTGACACTTGTGAACTGTGTGACTGTGCAGAAAACAAACTCTCTAAACCTCACTGTTCTCATTTGTAAAATCTATCTCATACACTTGTTATAACAATAAAAACATAATATATGTAAAGTATGAGCAAGCTTTAAAGTGCCATGCAAATATTAACTGTTGTTGGATAGAAGACTAGGCCTGGAGTCAGGAAGACTTGAGTTCAAATCCAGCTTCAGACACTCCCTAACTATGTGCTGACTGACAAAATGGATGCACTGGATCCAATTTTTTTTTTGACAGACCAACGAATTTGTTTGCATTGAGAAACAAGTGGGTAGACTGGGGTTGCAGAAGGGAAAAATCATATTGTGAGTTTCCCATCTCCAATAGGTCAAAGAGAAATTGGGTTTTAATGAACATGTTGGGCAGCCTTAGCAGGGCACCACACAGCCCAAGGAAGGAAATGACAAACCACTCCAGTTTCTTTACCATCTGAAAATCTCAAATGGGTTCATGAAGAGCTGGACATGACTGAAAAACAAATGAACAAAAAGAACCATAATTGACAATGATAATATTCATGGTAAATATTCCCAATTTCTTCAAGTATTTCTCCAGTGTCATGGTATCCATTCCTTTCTTGACCATCCATTTTCTAGATATACTCCTATTGAGCCTGATTATCCTTCTTAAAGTATTAGGTTACAAACTGGAAATAAAATGGATGACTGAACAAACTGTGGTACATATCTGTAATAGGATATTATTGTATTGCAAGAAAAGTGCATATAGTCGATACAAGGAAGCATGGAAAGACTTAGATGAACTGATGCAATGTGAATAAGAAAAGCCAAGAATAAAATATCCACAATGACAACAATGCAAACAGAAAGAACCGTCAAAAGTTAATCAAAATTAATATTAAAAAATTACAAAAAACAAAGGTGACTGCCAAAAAAATGCTATGAGAGCATACCTCCCTTCACTCCTTTGCAGAGGTGAGGAGTTGATAGGTACTATAGAACATTTCATATAAGACTTTTTTTTTCAAAATTTTAATAATTTTTTTCTCTTCCTCTTTTTCATTTTAACAGCTTTTCATTATAAAGGGTAACCAGAGGAGAGGGGGAGAAGGGGAAAGGAGGACAGAGAGGATTCAGGGACCTATTTAGGCAATATGAAAGCATTATATAGCAACAAAATGTATTCTAAAGTATTATGTTAACAACTGGGCATAGAACACTGAATATAAATTGACCTTTCAAAATTAAAGAGGACGTTGTACCTAATTTATGCTAGATAAAGGATAAATTGCAGGAGAGGCACTGAGATTAAGTACAACTGGGAAAGGTTTCTTGCAGAAGGTGGGACATCACATTGAGAACCTTGCTTTGATTCTTTTATGACATTGTGAATCCCAATGCAGCACTGAGCATTGTTATCTTGCTTTTATTGTATATATATTTATTATACACATGTTGTTTTCCTAATAGAAAAATTGGGGGCAGGAACTGTTTAATTAGTCTAAATCTCTGGCACTGAGCATATTACCTGGCACCTAGTAATCAACTGAAATGCTTGTGGATGTTTAATTTAATAATGATTTTCCAGGAGTATCTTTGTGGTATTTCTAGGAGAAGACTACTCTTATAAAATTGTGTTATTTTTTTTGAGGGAGGAGACAGCATACTGCTTAGGGTCAATGAAAATATAATGAAAATTTCCAGGTTCAACTTAATCTATTTCTTCTTTTCTATTCTGAAGCCACTTCATTGTCTCCATGCAGTATCTGTTTGAGTTTTGTGTGTCAATGAGCTAACTGAATAGGCAACTTGCCCAATTGCAAGATATAATCAGAGTACCATATATTTTTTTCATCATTTATTTCTCTAGAGTAGATCACTTTTGAGTGATCACAGGTTGCACTGAAAAGTCCTTATAGTATTACAGGACTGAATAAAATCAGCCCGATGTTCATTGTCAACAGGTACATCTGCAGAACTTCACTACCAACCATGCCTCTTCTATTTCAGCCTTACATAAGATATCCTTCTTTAACATGGTGCATATCTGTGAAGAAAATTATGTCACATTTAATTAGGCCTTATCCTTCAAGGAGTCACTATCCTTAGGGGTAGCTAATTGGCACAGTGAATGGAGTGCCAGACTTGGAGTCAAGAAAACTGATCTTCCTGAATTCAAATCTGGCCTCAGACACTTACTAACTGTGTGACCCTAGGCAGGTCATCTTACCTTGTTTGCCTCAGTTTCTTCATCTGCAAAATGAGGTGGAGAAGGAAATGGCAAATCAATCCAGTTTCATTGCTAAGAAAACCCCAAATGGGATCACAAAGAGTTGGACATGACTGAAAACAACTGAATAACAATTATCCCTAACAATGCAAATCACAAACCTTTCACATGTCTCATAAGTTGTAGCCCAAATAGTCCACACTGCTGGTCCAGTAGGGATGAGTTTTGGTGAGGCTGGTACTTTAATGAAACATCCTCTATGCATTGTTGAATTCTTATGGAGGCATTTCCAGGTTGTTAGATCCTACCTCGACTTGCACTCTGATGGCATAATCTTGTTCAATCCAGTGTCATCTCCATATTATTGCATGAGGCATTCAAGTAGAAATTTAGTAACAGAATTTTAAATCTGTCAATCTATATGTCCATCTGTTTTTTTTAATCCTCTATGAATTGTTCAATATATAAAGGAGTAGCAAAGTAGTATACTATGCCAGCAAGTCACTGTGTTAGTCACTATAATGCATATAAAATGAAACATGAGACCTCTTCACTTAAGGAGAATTTGATATATAATTTGATACTTTAGACATTGAGATGTGAGAAGTTAACCAATGATAGAATATATGCTATGTTCCAAATGAAGATCAACCTGGGTAAGAGTCTTCAGAAGAAGTGGAGTTTAAATTTTTGGAGATGAAATGGAATTGGAGTTAGGTTGTAAATGACATATGAATAATCCAGAACTTAATGTGGATAGGACAAAGGAAACGATATGCCTGTCTATCTATCTATCTATCTATCTATCTATCTATCTATCTATCTATCTATCCATGTATATATCTATTATTGGCTATGATAAGAACACAAAGGGTTCCAAATTACATAGAATATCTTCAACTCTGACACCCCAAAAGTTTTTCAAAAGTCATGTTTCCCCATCTTTATCGTTATTTTTTAAATTTTCAGTTGCTCTTATCGGAGTCTGACTCTTATTTGATGATACAATATATTGCTTAGAAGCAATAACAAGTTTATAGTCACAAAAACAAAGATTGATATCTTCTCTTATTTGCAGAAGAAATGCCATGTCTTTTAATACTTCTCATTATTTTTTTTTAGTTCAAATTCTTTCATGTCTTAAAGGTAATGACAATTCTAAAGATGTTATCCAGGAGCAGTAAGGTTCTGATGGAAAATGAAAGTCTGAACTGTGCTAATATTTCTCCCAGAAATCAGTAGGATCTTTCAGTCTATAAAGGAAAATGAAAAAAAAAAGTGATATTTCAGATTGCCTTTGGTTCTTAAACAATCCCAGCATATAAGAAGGAGGATGCATGCCCTGCCCTATCAAGTTTCATGTTCCAAACTTTTTGTTAAAAAAAAAAATATCTTTTCTATTTCACAAGGGAAGAGAAATCAAAAATAGAACTGATACAATGGTTGAAAGATATATGAAGACAAACTAATTTAATTCTACTAGAGGATCATAACTGTTAAAATGTTAGAAAATGCCATATAATGATCTAACAGAATGAGCTATGTGTGAGAAATACTAGAGGCAACTAAAAACCATTAAGATAGCAATCTATGAGGATAATAGCTGATGATTGCCTCTAGATACAAAGGATGAGACAATTCATATAATATGTTTTTCTTTCTGATATATTTAGTCACTTTCAAAAACATATATTTTATTTTAATTCCATTTAGATAACAGTTACTAAGCAGGTATCAATAGAAAGATCCAATGTTTTTCATAATATTTGTTATGAAAACAGGATAAAACTTTCTGAATACTCTTTTAATTGAAGAATGCTACCATAAGACACTTTTAGTTTATGAACAAAGTGAGTTTCCTATTTCTTCGAAGCCAATCCTAGAGGAACAATTTGCCCAGTTTGATCACATACCATAAAAATGTTCCTTCCAGCTCTGACAATCACTGTCAAACCATAAATGTACCTCTTCTTCATGTTTTTCCACTTCTATTTCTTCATATTACATATATGAGTTTAAAACAAATATTACTTCTCAATCCATTTTTTCCCCTTTCCATTTGGAGCTTAATTTAACTCAAAGGTTTGTAATATTTTCTGGTCATGCACTAGTTGATATTGAAAAAAGGAAAATTGAATAAAACAAAATCTTAAATGTTACAATAAGAATAATAATAACACATTAAACACCACAAAAGCACTTTAGGATTAGATTTCTTACTATATATTTGCAGTATTTAACTTTCATAATAAGGTATTAAATATGTCATTATTACATTATGTCAGTTGGTTTTTCTATCTACTCAACTGTGTGGAAAATATAGTTGAATTGCTTCCAGTTTCCCAATTCTGATTGTGTAAAACATTTTCATTATGTCATAAACCATATTAGAATTCTGAATTTGCATTCAGAAGTAGACTTAATAATTGGAAAGACCTTAAAAAGAATGTGGCCTTGTAAGTGGGTATTAGAAGTCAGCTAGGGAAAAAGCACAAACATGGTGTGGGCTCCAGCTTCAACCATCTCCAATACCTGTAAAGAAAATGACTCTAAACAAACTTTGAAGCTACAGAACCCACAAAGAGACAGAGAGAAACAAATTTCCCCCTGAAGGCAGCCTGGCAGGCTGACAGGAAATGTCTATTATAGTGTGCTGGGAATTGAGTGCAGTCCCCAGTGAGGTGCAGATCTGGCCCCAGGGTGGCCCCAACCAGTGACCAGACAGGCCAGAGCAGACTTTAGGAGAGTGAATCACCAGCAGCTATGGCAGCTTCCAGACTTCTCAACACATAAACTCCAAAGAGAAACTAAAAGATCAGTCAGGAACTTTGCTATAAGGATGAAGGAACAGAATGGTCTGTCCCCTGCCCCACAGGGCAAGAAATGGCGGGAGGCACTGCTGTGCCACTAGGCTGCTTTCAGAGCTCCTGGCCTGCAGATCTTAGGGGGACTAAGTGACCATTCAGAAGGTAATCTCTCTTGCTTTGACCTGCCTGGATCTGGATCACAGTCTTGGGTGGTGGTCCTGGGGTGTGTGGCCAGTGAGCCAGAGCTTGTAGGAGCTGTAGAGAAGGCACTCAACTAAGGCACCCAACTAAGGTACAGCAGCTCTGAAAACCCCAGCAATTTGGGACAAAGCTCTCTCCATTCTGGAAGAGAGTTCTACCATGGCAAAGAGCTCAAAAGTCAAGTAATTGGCAAGATGAGTAAGCTCTATCAGACCAAACAATCCTTTTTTGGGGACAAAAAGGATCAAAGCATGGAACTGGAGGAGGGCAATGAAGTCAGAACTCCTTCATCAAAAGCTTCCAAGAAAAAATATGAATTGGTCACAGGCCATGGAGGAGCTAAAGAAGAATTTTGAAAAACAAGTAAGAGAAGTAAAGGAAAAACTGGGAAGAAAAATGAGAATGATGCATGAAAAGTGAGTCAACAGCCTGAAAAAAAAATAACACATTAAAAGAGTAGACTACCTCAAATAGCAAAAGAGGCCCAAAAAGCCAATGAGGAGAAGAATGCCTTAAAAAGCAGAATTTGCCAGATGGAAAACTAATTTTTAAAATTTACAAAAATTCCTTCAAAATTAGATTGGAACAATTAAAAGCTAATGACTTTATGAGAAATCAAGATACTATAAAACAGATCCAAACAAATGAAAAAATAGAAGGCAATGTGAAAATCTCATTGGAAAAACTACTGACCTGGAAAATAGATCCAGGAGCGATCATTTAAAAATTATTGGACTACCTGAAAGCCATGATCAAAAAAAGAGCCTAGACACCATCTCTCAAGAATATCAGGCAAAATTGCCCTGATATTCTAAAACCTGAGGGTAGGTTTTCATCAAGTCCCCCGAAAGCCTCTGCTCTTCCTCTTCCCTTGAGCTGTCGTACGTAATCACTTAAAATGGTGAGGTACTCTCTTGATCCAGAGAACTCCACAAAATCATGCAAGTCAAGGGGTTCAAATCTCCGGGTCCACTTCAAGAACACCCGTGAAACAGCCCAGGCTATCAAGGGCATGCATATCCGAAAAGCTACCAAGTATTTGAAAGATGTCACATTGAAGAAACAATGTGTTCCGTTCCGTCGATATAATGGTGGAGT
>JAQQSV010000392.1:71050-124399 GCA_028646515.1 Pseudochirops corinnae
ATGAGCCCTGTAAGTACGCCTTCGCATTTTGGGAGCCTTGTTAACCTGGATATGCTCAATGACAAGAGAATCCACATCCAAACCCTTTAGTTCTGCATTACTCTCTGCATTTTTAAGCATATGCAGCAAGAATTCAGCGCTCTTTTTGGGCCACTGACCCTGTGTCCAACCCCATTGCTTAGCCTGGGCACACCTGCCAACTCCACCATTATATCGACGGAACGGAACACATTGTTTCTTCAATGTGACATCTTTCAAATACTTGGTAGCTTTTCGGATATGCATGCCCTTGATAGCCTGGGCTGTTTCACGGGTGTTCTTGAAGTGGACCCGGAGATTTGAACCCCTTGACTTGCATGATTTTGTGGAGTTCTCTGGATCAAGAGAGTACCTCACCATTTTAAGTGATTACGTACGACAGCTCAAGGGAAGAGGAAGAGCAGAGGCTTTCGGGGGACTTGATGAAAACCTACCCTCAGGTTTTAGAATATCAGGGCAATTTTGCCTGATATTCTTGAGAGATGGTGTCTAGGCTCTTTTTTTGATCATGGCTTTCAGGTAGTCCAATAATTTTTAAATGATCGCTCCTGGATCTATTTTCCAGGTCAGTAGTTTTTCCAATGAGATTTTCACATTGCCTTCTATTTTTTCATTTGTTTGGATCTGTTTTATAGTATCTTGATTTCTCATAAAGTCATTAGCTTTTAATTGTTCCAATCTAATTTTGAAGGAATTTTTGTAAATTTTAAAAATTAGTTTTCCATCTGGCAAATTCTGCTTTTTAAGGCATTCTTCTCCTCATTGGCTTTTTGGGCCTCTTTTGCTATTTGAGGTAGTCTACTCTTTTAATGTGTTATTTTTTTTTCAGGCTGTTGACTCACTTTTCATGCATCATTCTCATTTTTCTTCCCAGTTTTTCCTTTACTTCTCTTACTTGTTTTTCAAAATTCTTCTTTAGCTCCTCCATGGCCTGTGACCAATTCATATTTTTTCTTGGAAGCTTTTGATGAAGGAGTTCTGACTTCATTGCCCTCCTCCAGTTCCATGCTTTGATCCTTTTTGTCCCCAAAAAAGGATTGTTTGGTCTGATAGAGCTTACTCATCTTGCCAATTACTTGACTTTTGAGCTCTTTGCCATGGTAGAACTCTCTTCCAGAATGGAGAGAGCTTTGTCCCAAATTGCTGGGGTTTTCAGAGCTGCTGTACCTTAGTTGGGTGCCTTAGTTGAGTGCCTTCTCTACAGCTCCTACAAGCTCTGGCTCACTGGCCACACACCCCAGGACCACCACCCAAGACTGTGATCCAGATCCAGGCAGGTCAAAGCAAGAGAGATTACCTTCTGAATGGTCACTTAGTCCCCCTAAGATCTGCAGGCCAGGAGCTCTGAAAGCAGCCTAGTGGCACAGCAGTGCCTCCCGCCATTTCTTGCCCTGTGGGGCAGGGGACAGACCATTCTGTTCCTTCATCCTTATAGCAAAGTTCCTGACTGATCTTTTAGTTTCTCTTTGGAGTTTATGTGTTGAGAAGTCTGGAAGCTGCCATAGCTGCTGGTGATTCACTCTCCTAAAGTCTGCTCTGGCCTGTCTGGTCACTGGTTGGGGCCACCCTGGGGCCAGATCTGCACCTCACTGGGGACTGCACTCAATTCCCAGCACACTATAATAGACATTTCCTGTCAGCCTGCCAGGCTGCCTTCAGGGGGAAATTTGTTTCTCTCTGTCTCTTTGTGGGTTCTGTAGCTTCAAAGTTTGTTTAGAGTCATTTTCTTTACAGGTATTGGAGATGGTTGAAGCTGGAGCCCACACCATGTTTGTGCTTTTTCCCTAGCTGACTTCTAATACCCACTTACAAGGCCACATTCTTTTTAAGGTCTTTCCAATTATTAAGTCTACTTCTGAATGCAAATTCAGAATTCTAATATGGTTTATGACATAATGAAAATGTTTTACACAATCAGAATTGGGAAACTGGAAGCAATTCAACTATATTTTCCACACAGTTGAGTAGATAGAAAAACCAACTGACATAATGTAATAATGACATATTTAATACCTTATTATGAAAGTTAAATACTGCAAATATATAGTAAGAAATCTAATCCTAAAGTGCTTTTGTGGTGTTTAATGTGTTATTATTATTCTTATTGTAACATTTAAGATTTTGTTTTATTCAATTTTCCTTTTTTCAATATCAACTAGTGCATGACCAGAAAATATTACAAACCTTTGAGTTAAATTAAGCTCCAAATGGAAAGGGGAAAAAATGGATTGAGAAGTAATATTTGTTTTAAACTCATATATGTAATATGAAGAAATAGAAGTGGAAAAACATGAAGAAGAGGTACATTTATGGTTTGACAGTGATTGTCAGAGCTGGAAGGAACATTTTTATGGTATGTGATCAAACTGGGCAAATTGTTCCTCTAGGATTGGCTTCGAAGAAATAGGAAACTCACTTTGTTCATAAACTAAAAGTGTCTTATGGTAGCATTCTTCAATTAAAAGAGTATTCAGAAAGTTTTATCCTGTTTTCATAACAAATATTATGAAAAACATTGGATCTTTCTATTGATACCTGCTTAGTAACTGTTATCTAAATGGAATTAAAATAAAATATATGTTTTTGAAAGTGACTAAATATATCAGAAAGAAAAACATATTATATGAATTGTCTCATCCTTTGTATCTAGAGGCAATCATCAGCTATTATCCTCATAGATTGCTATCTTAATGGTTTTTAGTTGCCTCTAGTATTTCTCACACATAGCTCATTCTGTTAGATCATTATATGGCATTTTCTAACATTTTAACAGTTATGATCCTCTAGTAGAATTAAATTAGTTTGTCTTCATATATCTTTCAACCATTGTATCAGTTCTATTTTTGATTTCTCTTCCCTTGTGAAATAGAAAAGATATTTTTTTTTTTAACAAAAAGTTTGGAACATGAAACTTGATAGGGCAGGGCATGCATCCTCCTTCTTATATGCTGGGATTGTTTAAGAACCAAAGGCAATCTGAAATATCACTTTTTTTTTTCATTTTCCTTTATAGACTGAAAGATCCTACTGATTTCTGGGAGAAATATTAGCACAGTTCAGACTTTCATTTTCCATCAGAACCTTACTGCTCCTGGATAACATCTTTAGAATTGTCATTACCTTTAAGACATGAAAGAATTTGAACTAAAAAAAAATAATGAGAAGTATTAAAAGACATGGCATTTCTTCTGCAAATAAGAGAAGATATCAATCTTTGTTTTTGTGACTATAAACTTGTTATTGCTTCTAAGCAATATATTGTATCATCAAATAAGAGTCAGACTCCGATAAGAGCAACTGAAAATTTAAAAAATAACGATAAAGATGGGGAAACATGACTTTTGAAAAACTTTTGGGGTGTCAGAGTTGAAGATATTCTATGTAATTTGGAACCCTTTGTGTTCTTATCATAGCCAATAATAGATATATACATGGATAGATAGATAGATAGATAGATAGATAGATAGATAGATAGATAGATAGACAGGCATATCGTTTCCTTTGTCCTATCCACATTAAGTTCTGGATTATTCATATGTCATTTACAACCTAACTCCAATTCCATTTCATCTCCAAAAATTTAAACTCCACTTCTTCTGAAGACTCTTACCCAGGTTGATCTTCATTTGGAACATAGCATATATTCTATCATTGGTTAACTTCTCACATCTCAATGTCTAAAGTATCAAATTATATATCAAATTCTCCTTAAGTGAAGAGGTCTCATGTTTCATTTTATATGCATTATAGTGACTAACACAGTGACTTGCTGGCATAGTATACTACTTTGCTACTCCTTTATATATTGAACAATTCATAGAGGATTAAAAAAAACAGATGGACATATAGATTGACAGATTTAAAATTCTGTTACTAAATTTCTACTTGAATGCCTCATGCAATAATATGGAGATGACACTGGATTGAACAAGATTATGCCATCAGAGTGCAAGTCGAGGTAGGATCTAACAACCTGGAAATGCCTCCATAAGAATTCAACAATGCATAGAGGATGTTTCATTAAAGTACCAGCCTCACCAAAACTCATCCCTACTGGACCAGCAGTGTGGACTATTTGGGCTACAACTTATGAGACATGTGAAAGGTTTGTGATTTGCATTGTTAGGGATAATTGTTATTCAGTTGTTTTCAGTCATGTCCAACTCTTTGTGATCCCATTTGGGGTTTTCTTAGCAATGAAACTGGATTGATTTGCCATTTCCTTCTCCACCTCATTTTGCAGATGAAGAAACTGAGGCAAACAAGGTAAGATGACCTGCCTAGGGTCACACAGTTAGTAAGTGTCTGAGGCCAGATTTGAATTCAGGAAGATCAGTTTTCTTGACTCCAAGTCTGGCACTCCATTCACTGTGCCAATTAGCTACCCCTAAGGATAGTGACTCCTTGAAGGATAAGGCCTAATTAAATGTGACATAATTTTCTTCACAGATATGCACCATGTTAAAGAAGGATATCTTATGTAAGGCTGAAATAGAAGAGGCATGGTTGGTAGTGAAGTTCTGCAGATGTACCTGTTGACAATGAACATCGGGCTGATTTTATTCAGTCCTGTAATACTATAAGGACTTTTCAGTGCAACCTGTGATCACTCAAAAGTGATCTACTCTAGAGAAATAAATGATGAAAAAAATATATGGTACTCTGATTATATCTTGCAATTGGGCAAGTTGCCTATTCAGTTAGCTCATTGACACACAAAACTCAAACAGATACTGCATGGAGACAATGAAGTGGCTTCAGAATAGAAAAGAAGAAATAGATTAAGTTGAACCTGGAAATTTTCATTATATTTTCATTGACCCTAAGCAGTATGCTGTCTCCTCCCTCAAAAAAAATAACACAATTTTATAAGAGTAGTCTTCTCCTAGAAATACCACAAAGATACTCCTGGAAAATCATTATTAAATTAAACATCCACAAGCATTTCAGTTGATTACTAGGTGCCAGGTAATATGCTCAGTGCCAGAGATTTAGACTAATTAAACAGTTCCTGCCCCCAATTTTTCTATTAGGAAAACAACATGTGTATAATAAATATATATACAATAAAAGCAAGATAACAATGCTCAGTGCTGCATTGGGATTCACAATGTCATAAAAGAATCAAAGCAAGGTTCTCAATGTGATGTCCCACCTTCTGCAAGAAACCTTTCCCAGTTGTACTTAATCTCAGTGCCTCTCCTGCAATTTATCCTTTATCTAGCATAAATTAGGTACAACGTCCTCTTTAATTTTGAAAGGTCAATTTATATTCAGTGTTCTATGCCCAGTTGTTAACATAATACTTTAGAATACATTTTGTTGCTATATAATGCTTTCATATTGCCTAAATAGGTCCCTGAATCCTCTCTGTCCTCCTTTCCCCTTCTCCCCCTCTCCTCTGGTTACCCTTTATAATGAAAAGCTGTTAAAATGAAAAAGAGGAAGAGAAAAAAATTATTAAAATTTTGAAAAAAAAAGTCTTATATGAAATGTTCTATAGTACCTATCAACTCCTCACCTCTGCAAAGGAGTGAAGGGAGGTATGCTCTCATAGCATTTTTTTGGCAGTCACCTTTGTTTTTTGTAATTTTTTAATATTAATTTTGATTAACTTTTGACGGTTCTTTCTGTTTGCATTGTTGTCATTGTGGATATTTTATTCTTGGCTTTTCTTATTCACATTGCATCAGTTCATCTAAGTCTTTCCATGCTTCCTTGTATCGACTATATGCACTTTTCTTGCAATACAATAATATCCTATTACAGATATGTACCACAGTTTGTTCAGTCATCCATTTTATTTCCAGTTTGTAACCTAATACTTTAAGAAGGATAATCAGGCTCAATAGGAGTATATCTAGAAAATGGATGGTCAAGAAAGGAATGGATACCATGACACTGGAGAAATACTTGAAGAAATTGGGAATATTTACCATGAATATTATCATTGTCAATTATGGTTCTTTTTGTTCATTTGTTTTTCAGTCATGTCCAGCTCTTCATGAACCCATTTGAGATTTTCAGATGGTAAAGAAACTGGAGTGGTTTGTCATTTCCTTCCTTGGGCTGTGTGGTGCCCTGCTAAGGCTGCCCAACATGTTCATTAAAACCCAATTTCTCTTTGACCTATTGGAGATGGGAAACTCACAATATGATTTTTCCCTTCTGCAACCCCAGTCTACCCACTTGTTTCTCAATGCAAACAAATTCGTTGGTCTGTCAAAAAAAAAATTGGATCCAGTGCATCCATTTTGTCAGTCAGCACATAGTTAGGGAGTGTCTGAAGCTGGATTTGAACTCAAGTCTTCCTGACTCCAGGCCTAGTCTTCTATCCAACAACAGTTAATATTTGCATGGCACTTTAAAGCTTGCTCATACTTTACATATATTATGTTTTTATTGTTATAACAAGTGTATGAGATAGATTTTACAAATGAGAACAGTGAGGTTTAGAGAGTTTGTTTTCTGCACAGTCACACAGTTCACAAGTGTCAGAGGCAGTATTTGAACTCAAATATCCTTGACTGCAGGCCCAGAATTATCCATTCTCTAGTTATTTTTTTTTTCTTTTACGTTATACTTGGGATCTTCAACAACCACGAGCATTCTTTATCAAACACCCTGGCCCCACCCAAATCATCGATCTTTTCACTCTTTGTGATATACAGCTTTCCTTTTACATTAGAAATCCCCAGGGCAGTTATAGCTTAGATTTGGCTATCCCTCCAAATTGTGCCAACTACATAAGATTAAACTGTACAATTCTGCTTTTCCAAACATTAGGTCATGCCTTTTCATCCTTCCCTTAGTCTTATTCCTCTTGATCTTATTCTTTAAACTCAGTTATAACTCTAATCTTTCCAATTTTTCTTATTCTTGCAGTCTGTCACCCCTTCTCAGGTCTCTCCTCACCTTAACCTACCTATTTAACTGTATGCATATTTCACTTGTATAACTATGTATTTCTCTCCACTCTTGAATATCTTGTTCGCTTTTCATATCACCATACATTTTCAATTTACCCCAGACTATTCATATCATTTTGTCCTACTTATACTGTTAAATAATTTTAGAGAAAACCATGCAACACAAAACCATGTGATTGATTCCAATTAAAAAAATCATGTTATATTATTGTCTTGACTGAGCTCTCAGTGTTGCATGTCAATTCTTTTTTTTCTTCCCTTATTGACCCTTTTTATGCACTCCTCTCTGGAATTTTTATAAAAAATTTATTTTCTCAAGGAAGGTCTCAATACCACCCAATAAACTTTTTCTCCTAGAAAATAACTTTTGACTTAACTGAGATATATGTGATGAATTCCCTGTATCTCTCCTGTGCCTCAACATCTTTCTATATATTCATCTTTCCTCTCCTTGACCAAATCTATAGGAATAGATGACTCTGACAAGATTAACCTTTTTACTTGTAATCTTCACACCAACTCCTCCCAGTTCTTGAGATTATGGATTGTAAATTTTTTAAAATTTTTTTCACAATTCCTAGCAGGGTGATTTTCACATAATATTTCCTTAGTAAGCATTTATTAATTTGAATTGAATATGAGTTTTTCCTCATCAATATTTCATTCTTCTTATCTTTGTCTCCTTTTATTCTAATGGATACTTTTATGCTGCCAACAAAAATAACTTTCATGTGTTCCTGTCATCCCTCTAAGCTACCAATTGACATTTCACTTCCCTTTCACAACCCAAATACTAAAGAGAGTCATCTAACCTTTTTACCTCCACCTCCTGACCATAGACTCATTTTTAAATTCCTTGCAGCCTAGTTCCTGACCCTACTGCTCAGTTGCTTTCAGAGTTTACAAATGTTCCCTTTACTTCCCAATCCAACAGCATTTTTTTCATTCCTCATTTTACTTAAACTTTCTGTAGTTTTTGGCACTATCAACCATTACATCCTCCTTGATACTCTCATTTTCTGGTTTCTGTGTTACTTTTGTCTGCTTATTTAGTTATCTGCTTTTTTTCTCATCCTCCTTTGCTGTATAATTTGCCATCTCCCATCTCCAAGTCAATGAGTCAGTCACTAAAGGTCTAAATTTCTTCTCATTCTTATTTATTCTTTCTCAACCTTTTTTCTTGGTTTATATCATTTGATCTCTGGGGTTCAATTATCATCTTTACATTGACAATTCTCAAATCTAAATATCCAGCCTCAATATTTGTCTTTAATTCTTGTCTCACATTGCCAAAGTTCTGGTAGACATCTGCACTGGGAATGTACTGTCAGATTCTTAAGCTCATTTAATCCAAAACAGAATTCAACCCCACCCTTCAAATGATCTAATTTTAGTTGCAGTCACAAATCTTCAACATAGCTTGAAAAGTGCATTATCCATCATCTTTTCATAGATAATTAATAGCCAGTGTTTGCCAATTGTAAATCAACTCTCACTTGTGTTTCCTTCTCTTTGTGTATAGAGACACTACCCCAGGTGACTCATAATCTGGCACCTGGACTGTTATAATATCCTCTTCATTGGTGTTTGGGCTTCCAGTATGTCTTCCATCCTGACCCCCATTAGATGCCAAAATGGTCTAAATATATTCCTGTACTAAATATTACTCTTCCATTGAAAAAATTTGAATGCCTACAATAAAATATGATCTCTTATATTTGGTTTTTAATTCCTCCACAGAATTGCTCCAATATAAGTAATATTACTACCCTTTATATAATCTCTGTTATGCCCCAAATAGAATACTACTCGTTGTGACTTCCAACCTGAATATTTTATTTCTTGTTTCCTTCCATTGCCCTAGTTGATATTCATCTTAGAATGCATCCCTCCATATTTCTATTTAATGAACCTTTATCTTCTTTCCAAGCTCAACTGAAGTATGATTTCCTTTGTGAATCTTTCAGTAATCCAGCACCCTAGTTATTCCCTACCTCTATAAAATAAATTTTATTCATTTGTTTAGATGTTACAATCATTGTCTACAGAAATAGTATAATTAATAACAATATCTAGCATTTCTAGAGTGATTTAAAGTTTGCACTTTACAAATATTACCTCATTTGATCTTCAAAACTTTTGAGAGGCTTATATTATTCCCATTTTTCCAGAAGAGGAAACTAAAATAGACAGAGGTTAAATGACTTGACCTGGATCACATAGCCAGAAAGTATCTATGGCTACATTTCAATTCAGGAGTTTATGATTGTAAGTCCAGCAGTTTATCTCCTAATTCATGTAGCTTCCTAGACATATGTAATTGCTAAAGTATATATAATCTGATTTTTTTCTTTATATTTTAAGTACCTAGCATAATGCTTTGCATTTAGCAATTAATGTTGTTTTTGGTGATGTTGTTGTGTTGTTGTTGTTTTAATTGAAATGAATTCAAAATTACAGGCAAAAGTTGTTGCAGAAGAGATTTAGGAGAGGTAGAAGGAGAAATCTGTAAACAGCTCTCCAAAACTGGAACTTGTTTCATTGGAAGGGTATATGCTTTCTCTAATGTGGATTAAAGACTGGATGATTTCTTGTTCATAATATTTAAGAAGCTTTTGATTCAAATAGAGGGCTGAAGTAGACAGAATTTTAAGTACCCTCCAATTCTGAGATTCTGTAATATTATTTTCTTTCCTTTTAGTACAGAATCTTATTTGTCATGTGATATACTAGCATCAAAGAAACATAGATCTAGATCTGGAAGGTAGATCTCACAGACCATATAGACTAGTCCTCCAAATTTTATGGATAAAGAAAGTTAAGGTCAGAAAGTTTAAGTGATTTGCTTAACATTACACTGAGGAAAGGATTTGAACTCATGTCCTCTGACCCAGATCCCATGCTTTTTCTGTTGTACTATGTTGATTTCCACAATAGCTAACATTCTTATAGCTCTTTAAAGTTTGTAAAACATTTTGCTCAAATCATCTCCTTTGATTCTCTGATTCTCCTCTGTTATCAGCAAGCACCCTAGGATGCCCAGGATGGCTGCTAGCATAGGTTGTTAGATCTGCTTTTCTAAAGGAAAGCAACTCAAAAAGGGTTAACATTCTTACTTTAATCAATCAAAATTTATCATTTACCTAGTTCAGGGGAAAAAAGTTAGCACCTTGAATTTCAGAGAATACAAACAGAAGTTACAAGCAGACAGAAAAACAGATCAGCAGACAAGCTTCCAACTGTCTGACCATTACATCCATACCTAGTTAGTTATCAGAGAGGAAAGCACCAACACCTGGGTTTTCAAAGCCAGGGGGCTCAAAGGCTTCCCAGAGTCCCATCTGGCCAAATCACACAACTCTTTCCAAAGTTAACCCCAAAGCAAAAACTCATATCAGGGTATATATAGCCTTCTCCTGGGTCAGAGAATATCACAGTCCTCTTGACCTACTGCCCAATCACAAAGTAACAAGGCATGGGCATTCCTGAAGAACAAGCCTCCCGCCACAGGCTCCATGTCATGGGATATACTATCCACATTCAGCCTATTAGGGGGCAAAGTATACTTTCAAATCAGGGAAAGTTCTCAGAGCCACTTAAGCCTATCAAAGGGCTTAGGGGCAGGGGAGATCTTCAGATTCCCATAATATCCTCATATCAACACTATGTTGTTGTTATTATTTTGATTTTTCCTAGCCCTTAGAGGTTATCAGACTTGCCTGGGGTCAAAAATCTGGTATATTATCCAAATGAAAGCTCAAATTTAGTTCTTCCAAAACCCAGAATAACACCATCTCTACTAAAACAACTGAAGGATTCTGATCATTCTCCTCTTTGGCTCTCCTGGCACTGTGTGAATTACACTATACACAATACTTTTTTGGCTCCCAAGAGAAAGGTATATTGACTATTGAGTCTCTTATCATCTAGTCATCTGATCACCCAAGTAACTCTGCCAAAGACCAAACAAAAAAGGAAGCCAATTGCCAAACTTGGAGGTAGACAGAAGAGAAGATAGATATTCTTCATATTGTTGTTCTTAGTGCATCCCTGGACCAGCGATGTTGAGAAAATATTAGTTTGCATTTAAAAATAAGGCCCACATTGAAAATATAAGAAGGAACTTCTCAGAATTTCTCTGAAGTAGCATTCAAACTTCTGGAAGCCAAGATGGTGGAGTAAAAAGTAAATTGCTGCAAGTCTTGCATACATACCTCTAAACAACCATAACAGAGCCTTAAAACAAATCCTGGAAGAGCAGAGCTAGTAAAAAATACAGGTGAAACAATCTTTTAGTCCAAGAAACTTGGAAGATTGGCAAGAAAGGTCCTTCTCACTTGGGTGAAAGGGGAATACAGTCCAGGACAGGAGTAATCACAGCAAGTCAGCCGCAAGTCCCACCTCAGCAAACCAGTGACAGACCTTGAGCCCCAGTATGGTGTAGCAGGCAAATGGCAACACCAGGACCCCTATGTGCCTTAGCATAGCCAGTGGAATCATTCAGAATCATTGGACTACCTGAAAGCCATTTTCAAAAGGATGAGCTGGACAGCATCTTTCAAGAGATTGTCAAGGAAAACTGCCCTGATATCCTGGAATCAGAGGGCAAAATAGGCATTGAAAGAATCCACTGATCACCTCAGTAAAGAGATCCCAAAATAAAAACCCCAAGGAACATCATGTCTAAATTTCAGTCTCATCAGGTCAAAGAAAAAAAAATACTACAAGCAGTCAAAATGAAACATTTCAAGTATCATATCATCACAACCAGGATCACACAGGACTTGACAGGGGCAACTTTAAAGAATTGGAGATCATTCCAGAGGGCAAAGGAGCTAGGACCATAACAAAGAATCACTTACTCATCAAAATTAAGCATAATACATCACTGGATTGGGTGGGGTGGTCAATGATCATTCAATGAAATTGGAGGATTTCAACCTATTCAAGGAAATAAATCAAAAATTTGACCTCTAATATCAAGACTCAAGGGGAGTACAAACACAAAAAGGGAAAGAAAACATAAGAGATTCAATAGAGTTAAACTTTTAAATCCCTACATTGGAAGATGATACTTGTAACTCTTAAAAATTGTTATCATTAAGAGTACAGATCAAAAGAAAATACATACACACAGTGTATTGGTATAAGATGAATTTGAGGGAATGATATAAGAAAATTAAGGGATAAGAAAGAATACTAAAATGGTTGCAGAAGTAACTGAGAGACAGAATGGGGTAAATTATTTCAAATGAAAAGAAGAGAAAAAGCTATTACAGTGAGGAGAAGACAAGACGGTAGGCAAATTGGCATCTCTTGAACTTTATTCTCATCAGTGTTGGTGCCATGATAGAATAATATGCACAATCAGTTGAATATAGAAATCTATCTTACCCAACAGGGAAGTAGGAGGGGAGGATATTAAGTAAAGTGGTGGAGTGGGGATTGACAGAAGGGAGGGCAGAACAGGAGAGGTGGCAGGCAGAAATAAAACAGTGGTGAGGTGGAAAAAGGTGAAACAAAAGAGAGGACAAACAGGAGGAATAAAAGAATGGAGGGAATATGCAGTTAGTAATAATAACTGTGAATATGAATGGAATGAACTCTCCCATAAAATGGAAGCAGAGTGTACAATGGATTAAAAAACAGAATCCTACAATATGTTATTCACAAGAAATATACTTGAAGAAGAGAGACACACACAGAGTAAAGTTGAGGGGCTGGAAAAGAATCTATTATGCTTCAGTTGAATTAAAAAAATACACATACCTATGCATATGTATGTACGTATATGTACATATATGTATATAAATAAATATAATATATACATACATGCATATATAAAATATATACACAATTATATGTGGTCACACATATATACACCCATATACACATATGTGTATATATTATGTCAGTGTGTATATATACATACATATATATATGTTTATATACATATGTGAACACATGCGCATGTGTATGGATTTTTTTTTTACTTCAGCCTCGCTAAACTATACCATAGACATTGAAGCAATCAAATTAAGAGAGCAAAGAATAGTCTACTGGTGAGATGTGTGGGGGATGGGAAGAATTTATGACCAAATAAGACCCAATAGAAAGCATTCAAAATGTAGAATATATAATTTTGATCACATTAAATTTAAAAATCTTTTGTAAAAACAAAATCCATGCAAGTAAGATTAGAAGAAAAGCAGAGATTAGGAAACAGTTTTTACAGCAAGTGTCTCTGATAAAGACCTTATTTCTCAAATATACAGAGAACAGAGTCAAATTTATGAGAATACAAGCTATTCCCCAATTGATTCCCCAATTGATAGGTGGTCAAAGGATATGAATGGACAATTTTCAGATGGAGAAATCAAAGATATCTATAGACACATGAAGAAGTACTCTAAATAAATTTTTTATTAGAGAAAGGCAAATTAAAATAACTCTGAGGTACCACCTCACACAACTCAGATTGGCTAATATAATAGAAAAGGAAAATAATAAATTTTGGAGAGGATGTACGAAAATATGGACATTAATGCACTGTTGGTGGAGTTGTGAACTGATCCAACCATTATGGAGAGCAATTTGGAACTATGCTCAGAGGATAACCAAACTGTGTAAACCCTTTGATCTAATAACACCATAGATCATAAAAAAGGACCATCATGTGCAAAAAAAATATTCATTGTACCCCTGTTCATGGTGGCAAAATATTGGAAACTGAGGTGATGTCCGAATGGCTGAACAAGTTGTGATATATGAATGTGATGGAATGCTATCGTGCAATAAGAAATGAAGAAGAGGCAAATTTCAGAAAAATCTGGAAAACTTGTACAAATCAATGCAGATTGCAATGAACAGAACTGGGAAACCATTGTATGCAGTATCAGCAACATTATGTGATGATCAACTCTGAATGACTCAGCTCTTCTCAAAAATACAATAATCTAAGACAAGTACAAAGGATGTATGAAGGAAAATGCCATCCTTAACCCAGATAAAGAACTTATGCACTCTGAATTTAGACTGAAGCATTTTTCCCACTTAATTTGTACTTTCTTGTTTTTTTATCCTTTTGATCTGTTTTTTCTTCCACAACTGTGACAAATATGGACCTATGATTTATGTGATGGCATGTATATAAACCAAATCAAACTGCCTACCATTTTCAGAAGGGAGGGGGAGAGTAAAGGAGAAAAATTTGAATGTCAAAATCTTGTAAAATGAATGCTAAATTTTTTCTTGATATATAATTTGGGGGAGAAATAAAATACTATTTAAAGAAAAAAAATTCCCTGAACTAAAAAGGTGAAAAAAAAAATGCTGGCAAACCATATTCAAATTTGTGGCTTTACTGATTTAGAATACTTCAGGTAATTTTCCTTCTTTTTATTTGATTTGCTTTTTCTGTCTTGACTGACACTATTACTTGCTTTGTCAAGACTGGGAAAAAGGTATAAAATATGATCTTTTATGTATTTTACAACTTAACACCTTAAAGTTGAGAGCAGGAGAAACCCTGTCAGAAAGCATGAGATTTTTTAAAAATGGTTTATTTTAAAGGGAAAAAGAAATAAAATGTTGGCATGTATGAATGTTTGTTTTGAGCACAATCATGGTCTTAGGGAAATAATGTTAAATCACCTGGAATTAAAGGTTGTTTTGAAAAGAATTTAAATTAATTTGAAATGTGTATCTGAGGTAAAAAAAAATTGTCCTATAATATGTGGCAGTAAAAGATTCACATTGTAACAATTTCATATTTGAATATGAACTCAGAGTCCATCAGGTCTAAACAGAAAAACTTTAGAATAAATTCAACAGTCATCCATTCTTTGCTTATAGAACTCTAATGAGGAGAGACCCACTTTTGTACAGGACTGTCTTTCTTTCCCTTTCCATGTTGGGAGAATCCCTAATTATTAGAGAGTTTTTCTTTTGTTTTTCTTTCCCTTGACATTTATAATTATCTAAATAAAAGTCTGAAAATGAGAAATGAGGAAATATATTTCTATTACAATATTTAAAATCAGTTATATTTTTCTTATTTAATAGAGTGGCGATTTTATTGTAGTAGATGACTATTTTTTCATTTACCTAAGAAAATTGAGGGATATGTTATAATGTAATGCATGATAAACTGAATACATAGTTATAGTGGTTACTATTTTTACTTTCTATTCTCCTGCTTATTAATAACGTAGAAGAAGGATGTGACATCTCCACAAATACTGTTCTGTCTACTCAATGCTTGACAGCAATATTCCTGAGCAGATTAAATAATTCTAACCAGCTGTGATCAAGACAGCTGTAGACTTGAGAGACTATTAGGAGGAAATTATATGTGAGTAGAAACTATACAGGTCTTTGGGAAAGGGTTTCATTGTCAGGGTCTGAATTTTCCACAAATTATGTCTGAGTTAACTCACTGACTTTTCAATGTAATTGTTCATCTTTGAGTTTTGCAAACTGTATGCCATCACATGGAGCCACTAACAACACACTGTGCAATGGCACATAATGAGTTTCCCAGATTTTCTGAGCAGGAGCAATTAACCACAGGTGAGAGTATGTACTTGAACCTTTTCTGCCATTCAAATGACTCTGAAAGGATTCACTTCTTACTCTGAAAACTAAAGTTGTTTAAAGCAATCAATAAAAAGTAAGTTATTACTTTAATCATAAACTTTATTCTCTCTGGCTCTCTCCCTCTCATAAAATGCATGATTTTTGCTATGAAGAAATCTGTCCAGTTTGAAGTATAAGCTGGACAAAGTTATAGAATGATCAAGGCAGTTACATGTGTCTAGTTTCTATGGATAAGAGCAGTCATTTTTTGAAGTTCTTAGTGATTTCAAGTCCTAAAAATTTTAAGTGCTCCTAAAGGGCTCTGATTCAAAACAAAGTCTGAACTTTGTCCTCCTGGTCTTACCTCTGTAGATTCCTGACCTGTGTTTGAATCCGTGTGGCATGACTTGCCCCTCGTTGGAATTTCCAGTAGACTCCTACTGGACTCATCCACTATTTGTTACATTTTAAGCTCTACAGGTTCAGAGTGATAGAACTACAGTATCCTTTTTGGTCAGGAAATATTATCCTGGATATTATGCTACATGCTTCATGCTAGTCTGGAAGCCACTCAGCTTCTCTTCTCAGTCACATAGCTACTATTTGCTTCTAAATTTGCTCTTTGCTCTGTACCCATGCTAGGGTCTGAGACGACTTCTCCCCCAAGGAAGCCTACCCTTCCAGTTGACACCAGTCTCTTCATCCTGGGTAAAGTCCACCAGGTCACAGTCTTCTTCTATAGATCTTCTTGTCCTGGTATAAAGCCTTGATCTTCTCCATATTTACTGAATCTTTGAAGTAAGTTCCTGCCTAGACTTTGTTGGTAATATCCATAGAATAAAGAGACAGGTGTCAACTGTCAAAACATTAGTCATTGTATTTTTTCCCTAGTATTTCCTGATGAGGACTTGATCTGGGACATTTTTTATATCTTTGGGTGAAAGGGAAGGTCAGCTATTCTTTTCCCTCCTACTTTGCCATCTTTTCCCCCTCCTCCAGTGAGGAGTGATTATTTGAAGAGTGGTTATTTGAACTATTATGCGATTAATGAGTTCAAGAATGTTCATATCTAGAGAAAGAATGAACAAAGGTACGGTGTGAGGAATAGTAATGGTTTTGGAAGGCAGTGTTTCCCAGTGGATAATGAAGGGGACTTGGAGTCAAGAAGACCTTGGTTTAAAGCCTGCCTCTGATAATTAATTCATATACTTATTAGGTGAATGGATGTGGGAAAGTCTGGATCTTAGTTTCCTAATCTCTAAAATACAGGTAGCAATGACTGAATCATGATTCAGAAGAAGAAAAACAGTTGCTGCTGGTATTTTCTAGTGTTTTTGCATGGTTTCCCATAAAATTCATTTTTCAAGATGTTATATGGATGTTTAAAGTGACAAATCCATGCACATTTCAAATTTATTGGAAACAATCAGCTACATTAGGTATTGTCAAAACCAGCCACTCTAGTGTTGTTTCCTGTTTTTATTGAGCGTATTTGAGATTTCTTCTCTGGATTTTGGTTTCTACCTAGCTGATTTCTGTTCTTGATTTGTAATACATGGCACCTTTGGAAGGTCATTTAAATTCTATTTCTGAGAACAATGTGCATCAGTTGACAAAGAAAAAAAGCAGCTTCACTGAAAACCATAGGCTTAGAAACCAAAGATCTGGTCTTTAGGGAAAAAAAAAAGAAAAAAAAAAAGGAGTTTATCACTTACTTTTGCACCAGATTACAAATTTGTGTATACTTATGTGCCAACTCTTGTCTATAAATCTTTGCCTGGCTCTTGATTGTACAGAACATCCCTGGAGGAATAAGGGGGGATGAGGGTGTGCAGTTAATAAACTGAGTGAAAACCCTGTTTTATTCCTTCTGTGACTTGATTAATCACCAGTATAAACAAGAAGGCTGGCAAAAATAGGAACTTTGATCATAAAGCTAAGCAATTTTAGGGTCCAGAGGAGAATAATGAAAAAGATTAAAGGCTTGGGAAATCGACCCTGGAAATCTAAGAGATTGATATTATTTGGTTTAGTGAAAAGGAACAACATCCATATTGATGGCAGGAATTTAAAGATAGTACATTGGGCCGTTCACCTTGCCTTGAAGCAAGAGAGGCAATGCTGTACAATTGATAGCATACCCAGCTGAAATCAGTAAGTCCTAGGTTCAAATCTTAGTTCAGAAATGCTACCTCTGTGAGTTTCTTAAAGCTTATAAACCCCAGCTTTGTCTTCTTTAAAATAAGGTTAATAAAACATTTATCTTTTAGGGTTCTTTTTCTAATTATAAAACGAGATCCTTCTCTGAAAAAGTAAAATATTATTATCAGTCTATGGAACTTCTCTTTTTTTTTCTTTTTGGAAATTTAACCTACATTTTTCTTCTTTGTTAAATCTATAAACAAAATTTTAATCTATGTCATGCATATCATCTATTATACATACTGACTTATCTTCATACGAATATGAGTTAGCTTTCTCTGAAAGAGGTACAAAGCAAAGTCAGTTAAAGGCACAATTGGAGAATGCAAAGTTTTGCTTTATAGTCCTCTCCACTCGGATATTTGCATTTTTTCCCCTTTCTTCATTAGGCTTCTCTTCCCTCCTAGTTTCCCCAGAAGCTTCATTAGGCCCTTTCCATATCCAGGGCCCTTTCTGTGTTTTACCATATGCAATGCCTTTCACTCAGCTTTTAGTGATCTCTGCAACCCATTAAAAATGCTTAAAACACAAACATTTAATGACAGATTCTATAATTTTTCTGGTAATACATGTCAAACTTCTAAGGAAATAATAATAATCAAAATTCTTATGTTTCCATTTTTTGAAGCTGAGAAAATTCCCCCTTTCCCATCCTGTGGCACCTCTCCACATTTATATCACTGATTAAAGTTTACTGAAAGGAATTATTCAATCTTGTAATCAGTTTTTTTTTACATATTCTGGGTATATTTCATCTTGACTTAATGGCTTAGATTCTTAGAGGTTTCATAAAAAAATAATGAAATCTGAAATTCAGTAATTTTAAAATTTGAAATGCCCCTTACCCACTTTATGTCAATTGATCTTCACACATACTGTTGAAGTGAGTACTTCATATTTTGGTATTCCCATTTTACAGATAAGAAAACTGATGTTCGGAGAAATTAACTAACTTGTAAGGTGGTCAACTAGTATATATCAGAGACTAGATTTGAGTTCAGATCTATTCTTACTTAAAAGCCCAGCACACTCTTTATAAGATACCATGCTCATGCTGAATCTTTTTGTTTGTTTTCCTTACTGATGTAACTATATTTATGCTAATTTTCTGAAATCAGTCGCTATGGACATATGAAATCAAGATTCAACATTATATTTAAACCATGCCATGATGCTTCTTTCATGAGTCTGCTTATTTCACTGCATAAATTCAAAGGTTCTTTTTGAGTCTTTCTGAATTGCTCATATTATCTCTAATAATATAATATTCTATTATATTCACATGTAACAATTTAATAATCACTCAATTAATAGCAGTTTTCCTTTTTTGCTAGCTTAATGCTTAATGGGGGAAGGTCAGTTAGGTGGTACAGTGAACAGAGCACCAGCCCTGGAGTCAGGGCCTCAGCTCAAATCCAGCCTCAGACACTTGACACTTACTAACTGTGTAACCTTCTACAAGCCACTTAACCCCAATTGCCATGCCTTCCCCCCTTCAAAAAAAAGCACTTAACAATAATATTAAAAGGATCAATAAACTTATTAGTTTGTAAGATTCCTCCAGTGATAAATATTGCAACCTATCCATGCCCAACAATCCTGGGAGAGTCTTTCCTCTGCCCTTCTAAAAGTTCACCAAAATGGGACAACCCAATTTTGTGAAGGTCTTCCTCCCTTTCCCTTTATATTGCAGGGGTACCAATGAAGCACTCTGGCCAACCACCTGTTATACCTTGCCCTTGCCATGTGACCAGTTTGTCTTCTCTTTCTTTCAGACAGTTTTCTAGTGATATATTTTCCTCTTCTGAATTCTTTACTGTTTATATGTTATATCCTGGAAGTGATTGTAGCAGCAGCTACTATCCCAGGGGCAGGGATGATACTGAATACCTAGTCAGAATGGGATTACAGAGGGATACCTGAGCTAGCACTAGGCACGTGTGTGTGTGTGTGTGTATGTGTGTATTTGGCAGTTCCTTTGCCCATTACCCAGTTCCAAGTCACAGTTTCAGGGCAAAGGGTATATTTAAGGGCAAAATGCCTTTGGGTTGCAATGGAGTAAAGGCCCTACTTAGGTAAAAACCAGCACAAAGCTTGAAGGCAAAAACGACCCCAACTTGGATCAAATTATTTTGGAAGCAACAAAAATTATAATCCCTGAAGCCTAACTCGGGTCATTCATCTCCCCCAAGGATGAGGCAAGCCCAACATTTGAATAAATTCCAAAGTGGAGAAGTAATCTAAAAAGATGAACAAATGACAGAAAAAGAACCTACTACATTGTTGACAAAGATACTCAAGATATACACTCAAGTGATAATGGCTTAAAAATATCTATTTTTGTTTTCAATCATTTCATCTGTGTCCAACTCTTTGTAACCCCATGTGGAGTTTTCTTGGCAAAGATACTGGAGTGGTTTGTCATTTCCCTCTCAAGGTCATTTTACAGATGAGAAAATGGTGACATTTCCCTCTAAAAAACAACAACAACAAAATGCCTCAAATTTAATTCCAGAGTTGCAGAGCCAACAAAAGGTGAACGTCAGGCATTCTTTCATCCAAATTCAACTTGGGAGGTTGGAAAGAGAGATCTGAGACATGGTGTTGGAAACTGGCACAGAGCTCAAAGTGGATGAAACACCAATGTAGGGACTAGGTGATGGCAACAAAAGCAGCAACAGCTTTGGGAGCTCTCAAGAGAGAGACTGTAAGAAGAATTGGCAAGAGGCCAGAAAAAGATTACAGGGGATCCTTGTGCTAGCATTGGAGGCAGATCTCCATTGCCTATAGTAACAAGGTAAAAATTAGCATTTTTGGTCAAGGGGGAAGCAGAACCCCTGAGGGAAAACATCATTTTGGTCACAAGAGATCAGGGACCTTGAGGACCAGTATCACTTCTGGTCCCAAGGGACCAGGGACTCTAAGAAACAGTATTGATTGCAATCCTAAGGAATCAAAGGTCTTTTCTGGGAAAGAATCAAAGTACAGACAAGGAGAATGGTGACTATACCTCTCCCCAGATCACACCACCCTGAAATTACTCAAAATGTCCAAACCTCCAGAATTAGCATTGAAAACAGAAGTGTAAAAAAGTCCAAAGTTGAGATAGTACACACCACCACAACGTGATGGTAACAGCTCAACTTTACCATAAAGCTCAAAATCAAGAAATATGGTAGAAAAATACTCAAACAACAACATTAAAAAAACCCTGACCATAAAAGTTACTATGGTAACAGGGGAGATCAAGACACAAACTCAGAAGAAAATGAAATCAAAATAACTACAAGCAAAGCCTCAAAGGGATGCGTGTGTGTGTGTGTGCGTGTTTGTGTGCATGTGTGTGCACACATATATACACACATATGTATATGTATATTTGTGTGAAAATTAATTAAAGAAATGAAAACAGTGGTATAAACTTACGAATAAAAAGGAAGACAAACAATTAACAGTTTGGTAAAAGACACACAAAAAATATTGATAAAAATATCACCTTACAATGAGAAATGACCAAATGGAAAAATAGGTTAAAAAATCCCTCAATAAATTCATTCTTTAAATTTTAGAATCCACCCAGTTGAAGCTAATGACGAAATGAGACATCAAGAAACAGTAACAACAAAAAAGTCAGAAGTATGAAAGAAGAAAATATAAAATATCTCACTGGAAAAAGTGCCAACCTTAAAATTGATGGAGAGATAATTTAAAAGCTTTTGGACCACCTTAAAAGCTGTAATCAAAGAAAGCATTTGCGCAAAGTTTCAAGAAATTATAAAGAAAATTTCCCAAATGTCCTAGAATCAGAGGACAAAAGAGAAATTGAAAGAATCCATCACTCACCACCTGAATGAGATTCCAAAATGAAAACTCCTAGGATTATAACCCAATGCCATAGCTCCCAGGCAAAAGATAAAATAATTCAAACAGTCAGAAAGAAACCATTCAAGTGTCATGGAGCACCATGATCAACCAAGAGCAAATAAGATTTGGCAACTACCACATTAATGGAATGTAGTCATTGGAATATAAAATTCCAGGAGACAAAGGAGCTGGGATCACACCCTCCTCCTCCCCCCAAAAAAGTACGTGTGTGTTTGTGTGTGTGTGTGTGTGTATGTGTGTGAGTAAATAAATCCAAGGAGATTTTTAGGATCATACACACAGACATACACACTCAACTGGTAATATAAATCTATCTTACCTAACAGAGTATGTGCTACATATTGTGCTAAGTGCCCTGAATACCATACAAGTAATAAGAAAGACTATCCTATTTACCCTCAAAAAGTTTACATTCTAATTGGGAAATATAATTCACAAAAAAGAAGCTAAAGTGGGGTGGGAAATAGGGGACAAACAAGGACACTATCTTTCGATATGGTAGAGAAAGTCTGGAGAGGAAGGAGACATGAGTGACCTGTCTCCTTAAATAGAGTTTCTAGGAGAAGCTATTTGATAAGAGGGAGACATTGCAAGTAGGGGCTACCGTGAGTGTGTGAACTCAAAGGCTCAAGTGAGTTTAAGGATTAAGAGCTAGTATATGGTTGAGGAAGCCCGGAGTGCAGACCAGAGAGAAATGAGGCATTGCTCATATTTTGCAGGGCCAGCATTTAACTTTATTCTTTTATGTGACATAAATCATTATTTAAGTGGAAGATTTTCATTTTGGGTACACTATCTTTCATTTCCTCTAGATATATTATTTTTGTTGTTTTTAAAAATGGTTATCAGTTTATCAACTCTTGCTGGACAGAAAACATGCCATTTTTAATTTTTGTATATTTTGCATAGAGTAGATACTTAATAAATGTCTACATTTAATTATTTAAAGGTTATCCAAAACCTGTCAGAAATAAAGCGTTCAGGAATAATTATTATAATGCAATTTTCAATAAAAAACCAAAAAATACATATATTTTTGTAGAAAATACCTAGATTTAAATATATCGCTAAATAAGTGAACAATGTTAATAAGCTATTGCAAATCTTCTTTTCTTCTCTCTTGTCCATCACTCTGTTCCTGTGATCATTTGTAGTTTTTCACATTTTATTCATATGCTAAGTTTCTAAATGTTTAACTTTACTACAAGACTTACTACCTATGTTCAAATAAAATAGCACTGATCTTTAAGTACAAACCTCTTTTTTTAGCCTGTCGTAAATTCTTGTGAAGAAGAATTAATGATAATTGTTAGTAGTAATTATTAATCAATGCATATTCAACAGGAAAAATAAATTTTAACCAGTCTTTTGAGGACACAAACAATGCTAAATGCATTATAGAATATTTGATTTTCCAAATGATTTTGCCTAGACATATGGATTGTATTCCAATATTAAATATTGATGAAAGAGAAACGACAAAATAAAAAAAAATAAGTGCTAATGAAAGAGAGAAGGCAAGGGAATTTTCTGAACAATGTCATTAAGTCATAAATCATGGTTCCATGACATATTTTATAAATATATATTCCTGTAATGTATAAGGACTTAGGTGAAAGTTTTCAACATTATATAGAAGATAAAATGCAAGAAATCACTGTATATCCCTTGAATATAGTCAGCAAATGAAAATATTTTTGCTGAATAAAGGAGGTTAAGTGTTAATTCTGTCAGTAAATATCGAGTATCCATTTTGTGTGGGACAATTGATATTAGGGGAATATTACAAAAGAAAAAATAGAACATTTAGATCTTATACTTGAAATGTTTACAGCTTAATTCAATCATTGTTTTATGACATCTTTTCTTGTTTTCTTTTATTTTTCCATTGAACAAGTGTTTACTGAGGGAGAGTAGTCTTGAAATCAGGCCTGCACAACTTGTGACCCATAGGTCACTTAACAGGTCTCAGGTTACTTGCAACAAGCAAAAGGATTTCATGTGGCCCTCGAAAAACATAGAAGAAAATATCCTTTGCATGTAGAGGAAATCCTTTGGCCGCTGCAAGTGGCCAGAGAGCCACAGTTCTGCAAATTGTGCAGGACTGCTTTAAATGGTAGTTACTAAAACCGTTAAACATTTACATAATTAGAGATTCAGGAAGGGAAAAATAAATTACAAAGGAAATGATGAGATAACACTTCATTGTCTGAGTAGACTTCCAAAATATTTTACCTAGGACAAAATTTACTATATTATGGTGAGTCTAGAGATAAATGAGGACATTATTTACTTACATATCTAACTCATTAATATTTGTACGCTCATATATTTTTGAAGATATAATTGAAAGAAAAGTTGCCAATGAAACATGAAGAATGACACCATACATTATAATTAAACAATACCTTTTTTGTGGATAGAAATTGGAATGGAGATTTCAGTTGGAAGTCAAATGATTACTGATTGGCTAATCTAAATCTAAAAGACAGACAGATACAGAGACATAGAGACAAAGACAAACAGAAACAAAGGAAGAGAATATAAATACACACAAAAACTGCTAGATGAAAGGAAAAAATAATCTATATAGCTGTAGAAGACAAAAGGGAACATGCTTGAGAGATAAACTCTAGAAAGTCCTTCAGAAAGCTACTTCCTATTTCATACGAAGTCCCTTTCTCTCCTTGACTGAAGAAGGAAAAGATCCCAGCACCCTGTAAAATTGCCATGGATATATTGCAAGGCAGTGAAAGACTATGTAGCACCAGTAATGTTATCAAAAAGGCATAGTGGGACAACGTGAGCATGCGCTAGCTATTTATTGGCCAAGAAGCTTATTGATTTTTTTCTGTCACTGTTTAAACACCTTCACTGATTTTATTTCATCTCTATATCCCCAGTTTCATACATGATGCTTTCCACATAGTGGGTGTTTGATAAATATATGTTGAACTGAATTAAATGGAGGAGCTAAGAACATGAGTTAGTACTATCATAATTAATCTTTTGTAAAGTAACTGATATTCCAAGAAAATTTTAATGTACATTTGTATACTTAATAGTGCCACAGAATAGGATGAGTATTCAACCAGCAATTTTATTGTTATAAACAACTGCTTAACAAGGAAACTTCTTCATCAGTTCAGGAAAGAATTTATTTCTCATATCATACATATATATTTGTATATGTATATGTGGGTATGTGTGCATATATACACATATACATATACTTCCTCTAATATATTAGAATACATATACATATATGTATATATGTTTGTGTATATATACAAAGAGATACATGTGCGAGTCTGTATATGTGTGCGTAGTCTTAGAGAATTTCCTAGGGAACTGAAAAGTTAAATGAACTGTCCAGCATCACAAAGTCAATATTAGGCAGAACTTGAACACAGGCTTACTGGCTCCAAAGATAGCTCTTTAGCCACTATGCAACACTGTCTGCTAATTGGTGGGATTGAGTCAGCTGGGTTTCCTTTAGATGCCCACCACCCTTCAAACTCCTGAACAAGTTAAAGATATTCATGAATATGAAAGGAATCCAAATATTTACATAATTAAATTGTTGGGATTCTTAGAACAAATATTCATGGATGGTGTTTCAGTTCTACTGAATATTTTGTTTAGTTTTGTGCATGCTTTGTCTTCCAACTTTGCAACATTGGTATTATTCTCAACTCCTCATTATCACTCACCCCACATATCCAATCAGTTATCAGTTCTTGTCATTTCTTTCTCCACATCTCTCGCATCTGTCCAGTCTCACTACTCAATCAGGCAAGATTTCAGTTCAGGCCCTCACCACATCTTCCCTAAATTGTTGAAATAGCTACATAAATATTTCTCCTCACTTAAGTCTCTTCTCTATCAAACCTATTTTCTATACAGCTGTCAAAATGATTTCCCTTAAATGCAGGTCTGACCATGTTTCTTCTCCATTCAATAAACACCAGTGGCTTTCAGTTGCCCAGAAAATAAAATATAAACTCTGTTTGGCTTTGATAGCTCTTCTCTACTTATTGCATATCTTCTTTTCTAGTTCCATTATATATTTTTTTCCTCACTCCCTCTGTGGTACAACCATTCTTTTTTTCCCTCACACATATACTTCATATCCCATCTCTATGTATTTGCAATCACTATCCCTCATGCATGAACCACAATTCCTTCTCACCTCCCTGTCATGGAATCCCTTATTTTCTTTATAGACCAGTTATATTCTTAACTAAGCTCATAGACAGAGACTCATGGCTTAAGCAATTACAAGACCAAAACCAAATAAGGATAAAATGGATCAACAAGAAAATGATACAGAATCAATATTAATCAATTCATTTCCAAGTCTAATTCAGGTATTAGTTCTTATGGAAAATCTTTCTGGAATCACCTAGATGTTAGTGTATTTGCTTTCTTCAAATTTTATTTATTAACTTAAACGAAAAACAAAATATGTATCCCCACCTAGTTGAGGTTATACTTTTTGTACTAAGATCTACTACAATGTAACCTCCACCATGTCTTATATGTAGTAGTCACTAAATAAAAGCTTGCTGAATTGAACTGTAAAGCAATAGCCCAATAAGTAAGCCACAGTATACAGAATTTCAAAGACAGAGACCAGTAAAGAGACTTAAAGTTTAAAGTGTCTATGTAGAAACGCAAAAAGTATTGGTAACCAAAAAAAAGTGACTAAGACACCCCAAAGCACTGGACCTTATGGCTATATAGGTAGGAAGTTTCCGGAGCAGAATTTGAATCCAAGGTTTCCTGAATGCAAGTTCGAGTCACTATTTTTTGCTAGAACAGAAAGATCTATAAAATAACCCAAATTAAATATCATTTTAAGGGCAATTGAAAGATGCTTAAAGGATGGGGATAGTCTGAATAATCTTTACTAATGTTGACTTTCACAGAAACTGCATAAAATATATCATTAAGATGTGTATAACTGAAAAACAAGGTGTCTTATAAAACTTTTATGAAAGAGTTAAGGAAGATATGCATAAGATGAATGAGAAGTTGAGCACAGGTGGCAGTCTGCAGGAGTGAAGGACTTATCTCTACATACAAGATTTAAAGTCCATCTGGTTTTCTGAGTATGTGGGAAACATTTTAGAGGGTCTGAAGGAGATACAAATGTGAATGAGATTCATCACCTGTCCTCAAGGCACTCTTAGTCAAACAGAAGATAATCAACAAAATAGCAATCGATATGTGTATAAGTATATAAAATAAATATTTAAAGAGAGGTGTTCATTCTCAAATCTGTCACTCTTGGAGAATAAACAGTTGCTTCCACTTTAGAAGGTCCAGGGCCATTCTCTTGGAGAAAATACCCAGATCCACCGCATATTTGCAATCATTTTAGTCATTCCTTTCTATTTCTTTTTCTCTCTGTGTGAAACACTTCCATCTTTTTGCCTCCTAAAATAGGTCACCTTTTCTCTATATAATTTTTCTTCTTTTTTTTTCCAAAATAGAACTTTTCTCCTCTAATTTACAGATTATTTCCTTCTTCCCAGTAATCAGAGAATGGAGGAACACTCCTGGAGTCCCTTCATCTTCTCGTCAATGAAGGAAATAAGCCTGTTTTTTTTTTTTTATTATAGATAATCATCACTCAGACATGGTAGGAAAGCAAACATTATGTGTTCAAAGCAATTCACTACAAATATTCCCTGCTCTCTTCATGGTGCCATGATGCCCCACTGCATTTCTAACCACTTTGGCTAAGATAGTGGGCAAATGGAACTGTAGAGTGTAGATTGGCAATATTTCCTAGAAATTGCATTGTTTAGAGTAATTGTTCTCAAAGTGTGGTCCTGAGCCCCTGGGTGACACCAACCATCTTTCAAGGGGTCATGAGGTCAAAACTATTTTCAGAATATTACTAAGATTGTTTGTTTGCCTTTTCTGCTCTCATTCATTTATTGATATAGTTTCAGATTCAACATTGCAACTAACTTTTAAGAAACTATCATTTACTGAGTTTTTGTGCAGAATGAAAGAATAGCTACAATTATATGAAAAGATTATTAAAATACTTCCTTTTCTAACTATAACTGTATGAAACTGAATGATCTTCATACACATCAACCAAAGCCACATTTTACACAGTAAGAATGCAGAGATAGATATAAAAATCTAGCTATATTCTGTTCAGCCAATTATTAAAATATTTGCAAAAATTAAAACAATGTCACTTTTCTCACTATTTTTTTGCTTTAGAAAATATAGTTTTTAAAATAAACTTGTTTGTCTTAACATATGATGAGTTTATTATTGCTTTTTGAAAAGAATGCATAAATTTAAAAATACATTTAAGTTTTAATTTCTAATACAGTAAGAAATGATAGATTTAACCTATGTAAACAAAAGTTCTTTGGGATCCTCAATAATTTTAAGAGGTTAAGAGGGTCCTGATATAAAACAGAACAAACAAAAATGAGAACTGTTAGCCTAGAGCTTGCTATTCAATGCAATAGTACCATGGTAAATGATAATATCCTGGGTGGATAGAAAAGTATTGGTATGTATGCATCCAAAACAATTTTTGTAGATCTGGACAGTACTATAATAAAAGATATTAGAATTGTTATCTACAACCTGCTGGTGCACCCTGGTCAGTTGATATCAGACAAGGAGAAAGTCACCAATGACTATGCTATGTGATATTATATTATTGGATAGGAGATAATTGTCTCTAAGCAGGAACATATCTGAAGAATTCTCAGAGCAGTGCAAAGAACTTCCTGGTAATTTGTGAATATGGCACTCCATGACATATGCTTAGGCTTTACCTTCCCCCTTTCAATGAAAAGGATATTTGTTGAGTATTGCAAGGATTTCAATCTGGAAGTTGCAATCTATCTAACTCTATAAGGATTTACAGCTAGAGAAGAACTATACAGCTCTATCTTGATTACTAACCACAAAATGGGAGCAGAGCACTCAGGCTATACATTTATGACAGAAAATAAGGCCATTTATGACACCTGCCACCATAATCTGGACCTCTGATGCCCCACTTAGAGCAACCTTACCCAGTTCCTTGTTTCTTCCATCACAACCTCTCTATATTGTCTAAATATGGATCTCATAGAATTTCAGACTAAGTTGGTACCTTATCCCCACATCTACTTTCACCAGTCACCTACTTGCTTCTAGTATCTTCTGAGAAGGCCTATCATGAGCAATTCTCAATAGTTGAGATAACCTACTTTAACATACCTAATCGTACAGTAAAATGTAATCCATGTCATGACAAGTACATGGTTTGCTAAATTCTATACAGTGATGTGGTACTGAAGTTTGTCAATGCTACCATTGTCTCAATCAAGATCAAATAAAGTACTTTGTTGACTAATACTGACTTCAAGGTTGATATCAATTTCTAGTCTTCAGCTATGGTACTTAGAAGGCAGCTTGGCAAAATGCAACAGGCAGTGTAAGCTAAGTAACACACAGCAGTCATTCATTGCCAAATATGGGCCCATGTAGATCACAAGTTTGATCTCATGTCTGCCATGCTCTCATTTATATATTGCTACAGGGTGAAGCTATGGAGGAAGAATTCTCTGAGGCCCAAGGGGATTCCAATACCATGATAAAGATTGAGAAAGCAGGTACAAACTATGGGGAAGGTGAAGACAAAAGTCAAGAATTCCAGAAGGGATCCAGCAACCAAAGTAATTTGGCCTTCTTTGATATCTTTTCATTCCCACTACCTCAATTAGACCTTTTCGTTTGCAAGAAAAAGAGGGAGATCTTCATATTTTGTTTTCATTTTAATTAGTAGATGAAATGGAAGTTTGCTATTTACTTATTATTCAGTACTTAGCAGGAGGATAAAACATATGCAGATAACTAACATACCTATGTTTGGTGATAAGAATATGGGATAGGATTATTAGCAACATTAGAGGTACAACATATTTTAATGATGTCCAAATGGAAGAATGATTGATTCTCTTTTTAGAATAATCCTTTAAAAGGTTGACTGTCTCATTAAAATAAAATTCCATGATATAGCATCTTTTTCCCCATTCCTTTTTGTTGTACAGAACATTTGACATGACTTTAGTGTTATGATATGTGTGTGTTGAAGCCGAAGAACTGCAAATCTTTTCTGTTTTACTCTCAATAAAGAAAGGTATTACTGTGATTCTTAGAGTGCTCACTTTCCACACATTAATAAGAAGTTGTAAAATGAGCTTCTTGACAAAAAAAAATCACTTTGACGATACCTTTAGCCGTCTGGCATCATTATTTGCTAATGAGCTTGTTTGAGAATGTTTGCAAGCTCCTTATGTGACAAGGTGACATTTTATTATGTAGAATAGATCTCTGTTACTGAGCTAAGTCTAATGTGTGAAAAATGCTAATGAAATGTGGAGGCATGTTCTAAATTCAAGAATTATATAAGCAGCTAACATTCTAAGTATTTTACCCATGTTTGGGTAGAGACATTCAAGTCCAAGTAGTGGGATATCTATAGGTCCATAAGAGGATGCATTTTTAGTTTCCCAGCAAGATCCTAACAACAACCTCTTGAGTAAGATAGTGCATTATATTTTTTAATTAAATAGGATTAAATGATTTATTTAAGGCCAAATAGCTTGTATGTCACAAAGTAAGGATTATTACCTAGGACTTCTGATGCCAAGTCCAGAGTCCATTCTACTAGCCCTCACTTTCTTCCATGTGTGTTTCTCCATCATCTTCTATGAATTAAAGTAGCATATACATGGTGATGACTTTGTATTCAACCAAAATCTAAATTTTAGGGATTCTACTGATCACTTGCTAGACATTTCCACCTGTGTATGATGTTAGTATCTCAAACTTAACATGTGAAAAATAAACCTTATATTTTCTCCAAATTCCATGCCTTCTCCAAACTTTCCCACTGCAAATACTTCCTTGTTACCTTCTATAAAGACATAAAATTGTCACACCCAAACCAGATTCTAATATAGCAGACCAATATTTGCAAATATTCAGTGGTTCCCTATTGCTTCTCAGATAAAGTACATCATCCTCCATTCAACATTAAAAGCATTCCATAATCAGATTTCCACATATTTATTTTATATTATTCCCAATCACATAATCCATTTCCTAGCTAAACTGGCCTACTACTTGTTTGCTTGAGAAACATGTCATTTCCTGCCTCTATGCTTTTACATGGGTAGTCCCCCACATGAGTGCTCGCTCCTCAAAATTATTTTGTGTTATCCTTGTTAATCTTTGTTTTAATGGTCACAAAATAAATGCTTGCTTGCTCTTTCAGTTCTGTGCTCAGAATATTTTTGGCAAGTGCTGATATACTGAAAACAATTATTCTGTTTTCAGCATTTGTCCTTTGCCTAGATGCATTTCTCCATATGTTAGATTGTCTGGTGATCCCAGGCTAGCTCTTCTTCTCACTGGTTCCCAGTCTTAAGTCATCTCCATAACAATAGGCTTCCAGGGTGGCTGGCTGAATATACTCATTCTGTCAGCTTCCAATTCCAGGTTAGTCAGAGTGATGTTGACCTCCAAAGTCAAATTTAAACAGTCTTTCATTTTCAGTCTTCTCACAAACACTTCTACAATATATAATTTCTTAAAAAGACATACATGCTGACATATATATGACAGAGGCATGCACACACAAAAACCTGTCATTGTTATATTATCCCCACAGGTATATTTTAAGACATACATCAGTGTGTACACACATACACACAAGTTGAATAAGGTAATATGGAAAATGAATTTTGATAAACTCCATTTCTTCGAGGGCTGTTTTCTTGGTCTAGATTTCCATCTGAATACTACCTTCTCATTAAAGTGATTGAAGCTTGATAGAAAGCTGACATTTTACTAAGGTAAACAGGATGGAGAGAGCAAACAGTTTTTTACAGCTTTACTTGATGGCATTATATGGCTGTGGAATGTTTTCTGCAAGGCTGAATTTACACACTGATTTACATTCAGCCACAATATGAACGACTAGAACCTTGTTAAAATACTGAATTTCAATTCTCCAGAGGATTACAAGGATCAGAGGGAAGAATGATAACAAGAGATGAAAACAATAATTCTCAGGCAAGTAGTCAAAGGACAATGGTGAAATTTAATGTTACGCTCTGAATTCATTTCCAGACTATACAGACTATCTCCAAATAAATTTCCAAACTGTTTTAATTATCTAAATGAGGAATTTGATAGTTTCAAAAAATATTATTCCTAAGAGAGTCTTGTATAACCTTTTTACAGATGAAGAGAATGAGATAAAAAGAGATCCAATGATGTGCATAGAGTCATACAGTACCTGAAGTTGTATTTTAACTCAAGCATTACTGGCTCCAGGCCCAGTGTTCAGTCACAAGATATCTCCATCTAGACCTCTTGATGAGCTTGTTCGATTTTACACCATCAATGACCAAAGGAAACTGAGGGAGATGAGCTAAGGAGGAGGGTAGGAAAGGGAACTTTCAATAAAAAGCTTTCAGTTATTTATTTATTTAGCTCATTATTTAGTCAGTTATTCATTCATTCATTCATTCATTTATTTTTTGTTTGTTTGTTTGTTTATTTAGTAAACTATGATGTGAGGTTTTCAGCTGAATGGATGTGGATAGGAAAAGCTACATGAGGCTTAAGGGGTGATGAAAAGGATTTAAAGACCTGTTGTGGTTGAGTGGGATAATGAATTAATTAGAAATGTTTAAAGCATAGCCTTGCTATAGTGATGGCCCAGTTGAGGCTATGTAACATAAATTTGTACTATATCAAGTCAGCACAGTTTTGTGATTTCCTCTAACTTCTTTAAATGGAATGTGTGTAGGAATGAAGGTAGTAAATTATAGGAATGATCTCAAACTCAGGCCCAGCAGGGAAAGATTAGCAATATAATAAGATTGCAAAAGACTTACGCCATAAAGCACTAAAACTACAGAAAGTGGCATATAAGCAACACCTTCAGACAATCTGAGCAGTTAGCCACAGATTCATCTTGGAACATCAGAACTAGAAGAAATAAGAATTGAAGACCACATTGGATGTGAACGAAGGTGATCACTTGAGGAAAGGCATAAGATAGTGTCCTTGAAAGTATATAAAACAGAGGCAGAAAAATCCCTTTGTGCAATTTTCTACTCCTAATACTTGGCCAAAGCTCAACATATTTCTCAAATGTTCCATTTAATTTAAGCTAACTGTTGTATAAGTAGTAGAGCATAATTTTATGTTAACTGTGTGATTGGCTTGAACAGCATGCTGGTTCCTCCTATAGAATAATGGCAAATGTTTATTCATAATTTAAGGTGCCACATAAAACTGACAGCAAACAATGATTGCTGAATCATTACAGCAGAGAAAGCTACCACATGAATAAGATTTATGAGTCACATTTATGTTCTGCAATGTTCTGTTTCAAAGGAGAATTCATTTTTAAGTAACAGTGAAGCCACTGGCAGTGATTATGAGACACTGACCCAGGATAGGGATCGATTTGGCCAGTTACTTGCATAAACCAAATGCCCTTGTGGTTGAATGAATTTTTCACCTCTCAACTAGTTGTGCTACAATCACATTAGTAAAACCCAGGCTGTCAAAATTAGTCAATATAGTGAGAAAGAATAAAAGGCAATCAAAATGCTTAACTCAGAAGCAAAGAAAAACAAAGCATCAGTCCTCCTAAGCTTGAGTTCAAGAAGAAAACCCATTCTTGAGAGAGTAGAAGAATTCTTTTTTCACATCTTCACGCTTAGGAAACTATCTGAACTAGAATTTCATGTCTAGCTTACTTATTCAAACTGATTTCTTTCAATAATCATCCACACACCTAGAACAGTAACAGCTTTCTGAATTTGTCTGATATATGTCTGTCAACTAAAAGGGTCACAGATTTTCCAGCAGCTATTAATCTAAGGATAAAATGAATTCTAGAGATCTCAGAAACCTAAAGAATAAGAATATGATTTTTATGATTTATTACATATTATTATTAAATTGCTTACATCTTACAACTAAATGAAAATATACCTTTTTAATGAGCAAGAAAAAAATCAATTTACTGTGAAATGCAACAATATCTGCTTTCTTACCATCATTTTAAACCAAAAATTAATTTCAGTGAGTATCACATCGTTCCTTTTTTACCAAATATTTTTCTTTTAATTTTTTAAACATTCCAAAATGGTACTTAATAATTAGATTCTCTTAGTTTTCTTGGCCATAAAATATTAATATCTGATTTTTGTGATAAAATCATCATTCTAACTATTAGGAATGTGTTCTCTACAATTTGACAAAAACAAAACATCCTTAGAATTTTGCTAATCATTGTGGAAGACACAAATGTTAAATAAGAAAATTCCCTTCCCTCACAGTGTTTATTATTTGGTAGAATATCCTAGGTTCATAAATTTATATTTGTAAGGTACTCTAGAGGCCATCAAATCTGACTCACATATTTTACAGTTCAGGAAACTGAGAGCTAGGAATATTAAATGACTTGCCATTCCACAAGTAGTGGGTAGGATTTGAATCTAGGATCTTTTAACTACATAACTAATTGTCTATGCACTCCACAGGTAAATCAGTTTGGTAGAAATTGGTCATACAATTTTATAACAGAAAGCTGCAGTCTTAATTGGAATATCTTTAAAAAAAATCTTAACTCCAAAGTCTAATTTCTTTCTAGTTTAGTTCTTTTTTCCCTCAATTTACTGTTTTATTACAGTACTTCATAGTCATTGTAGACATAAAAAATTATTCAGTAATTCTTTGTAAAATGTCACCTATGCAAAATCTCCCCTGTATTTCTTTAATGTAGTTCATTTCAGGGTTATGAAGTTTCAGTCCACTATGTTGCAATTATTTATTTATCCAGAAGATGGAGCAATTGTCTCCTTACTAACATTGCCCTAAAATGGCAATTCAAAAGGTCATTAAGTAAAAGTATTTTTCTTTTAATGATTGTGACAACAAAAAGATTAAATTAAGTAAAATATGCTACATAATGTACTCCTTCAAAATTATATTCAACGCTAAGAACATACAAAGCCTTATTCTAACGTCTAATCATGGTGAGGTCAGCCTTGAGGTTTAAAGTTTCTCCCATAGTAGCACAAGCAATGCTTTATATCAGGCTAGATAGGCTTGAGGCAAGAACTTGGCAGCAGACTTGCCTATCCCATCAGGACCAATATACTTAAGTACAGAGAAACTTGTCATCCTTTTTTTTCTGACATATTGGTCATTTGGCACTGCATTCTTTAGCAATGGCAATCGTATGGGAATGGCTTTTTTCTTTAATAAAGAATGGAAACATAACCTTGTGAAGTCATACAATTTTTATGAGTGTCATTTACCTCAACTGGAAAATGAGAGAGGATAATGGACATGAATTTTAAGGTCCCATCCTGCTCTGAATCCAGTACATTCTTTTTTATTAAGATGGTTACCAGAGGATAAAAAAAAAATAGAAATCTTAAAGTATCAAGAATGGCCTTATTATTCAAAAAGTAATATAGTGAATATACCATCTACTTTCGGAATGATTGTGGAGCTAGGGCTACAGAAAAATGTGAAATAGGGTTTTTTCTCTCTAATAATTCATCTTGGTCACTCAGCCCTCGGGTTTTCCACTGTACACCCCCAAGAAGATTTACCCTTTGAAGCTAGCACCACAGATGCTAAAATGATCTTTCCACAATGCTCCAACTTATTTATTCTTTTCTCCTTCCCTTCATAAATACATCATCATTGCTACTCATTCAGTGCATTGTTCTTACTTAAATCTCCTGAAGAAGAACAATGTGAAGACACATTCACACTTGGTATGTATGTGATTTAAAGTCTTACTCTTTTCAAAAATTTGACATTTTAAATTGCAAATATTTGATAACTTAAAGGAATTACTGTCCAATGATACAATTTTAGGCACAGTGGTAGCTTGCTATTGTTTTTTGGCCTTCGTTCTGAAAGAGGACCAAGACATTAAGGAAATGATGCAGTGGCATACAAGTGCCCTGGATTTAAGTGAGGTAAGGCAGTGCAAAGTCATGAGCCTCACGTTTTTCAGGTGCAATGGTAAGATACTAATCAGAACAATGAGAGCTGGCCCTGTATGCAGTGGGATATTTTGACCTTTTAAGACTAAGGTCTTTCAGAGGTCTCAGTCTGACTTAGTCAACAACCATTCAGAGATTAAGGCTAGGTAAGAAATATGGCAGAACATGGCCTCTTTTACCTACTTAAGAATAAAAATAAATCAGGCAGAAGAAAACCCCTTCCCCACTCTGGCCAAAATAGAAAATATATATATATGTGTGTCTGAGGGAAGGGTAGGTCAAGGTAGATTTCTTTACCTATGAAGCAGTAATAGGTAGGCAACTATTTCAATTATTTAAAGTGTAGTGCTATATTTATCATCTCACAAATAATTAGCAAGTAATTTGTATGATGATAAAAAAAAACCCATGTGCATGATGGCTATGCTGACAAAAATAGTTCCCTGATAATAACCACGTCAAGTAGATATGACAAGTGTTATTATATTCACCTAGTTTAGGAGATAAGAACATTTCTTACCATTTCACTGAATCGCATACAACTAAATTGGGAAGGTATCTAAGAGCCTATCTAATCTAAACTGGATCAGAGCTAGAATCCCATCTATAAGATACCCATAAAAAGATAATTCAGACTTCTCTCAGAACCTTTAAGAAGGGAGACTCACAATCTCCTCAGGGAGGTCATTTCACTTTTGAATAATTACAACATTTGTTTTCCCTTAAATCAAACTAATATATCTCTTGACATCTTCCACTCATTGCTCCCAGGTCTGCATTCTGAATCCAAGAGGATTATAATTCATCATTCTTCCCCACAGTCCTCAACATCCTCCTCTGTGTAGTCTGCTATAGTTTAATAGTGTCCTATTAAAGGATATGTAAAGTATCAAGTGGGAAAAATGCAATGTAAATTAAAGACACTTTTTATTAAGAAACTTGACACTTGAAAACTCAGCTTGAATCTAAAGTTAATTTGAGAGCGAGGCTGGTAGTGGGTATGTAACTTTTTCTTTTGATTTTCTTCCTCTTATAATACTAGACATCTCCAAATGGAATAGTCTGATGTCATAGGAAACAACAACAACAACATTTAAATTTTGAGTCAGAGGACTTCTGTGAGATTCCTGTCTCTCCTTATTATCTTGAGAAATTAATAACTTTTCAGCCTCAGTATTTCATCTGTAAAGTGAGGAGATTAGAGTGGATTTCTAAGGTCTTTTCCAAGCATGATATTTGTTAAATTTTATAACTTTCGGGAGTTGAGATTAATGTTTGTTCTTTCATAATAACTTATAAAAAGTATGAAGTAATTTGGAAAATCTAACTATTGGAAAATGGACACCTGGGGGTCATCAATAACTAATATCTGTGGATTTGTTTTCATATTCATGAATTTTATCACTGGCAATCTTGAGAAACAAAGCACTGGATTTGCAACTCTACTCCATTGGAAACCATTTGTGATTTAGGTCAAATAAGGCTTTAGTGGAAGATCAATTAAGGAAGGGGGAAAAAACAGAATACATGAGCTAAAGGTGAAGGGTTCATCTGCCATCTTTCCGCTGCTTGATCCAAATCACAAGACTTAAAAGGCAATTGGGTTTGAAATGAAGTTCCTTGTTCCTTAGAATATGAAATGAGCAGGAAAAATAATAAAATAATTCACAGATTGGAGTACCATATAGTTCTACTATATAATATATATATATATATACATAAACATATATACATATATTAAAATATCTTACATAAATGTTTGAATCAGTTAAATTAAATATAAATATCTCATATGCAAACTACAGTTTAACACCAAAATGATAACATGCATTGAATTCTCAGCCTGGGTAAGTCTCACAGATATGTCCAGGGGTTGAATTACCAATCATAACAACATGAATTTAGTTTCCTTCTACTGAGACAGGATTTAGGGAGTATCTTTCTGATATTTCAACTTGAACAAACTAAGAGAAATATGATTAGTGGCTTCCTTTGTAAATTATGGTAGATAAATCAATGAACCAACTTAAATTCTCTATTCATAGAGTTTAGAAGGTAGCAGGAAAAGGATTCTCTTATCCTCCATTCTAGGGTGGTTTTAAGAATTTAGCCTACCTTATTGCAATAATCACTTTATCTAGAGAGATTGTAGAACTATTGCTACAGAATTCTTCAGCGAAGCTTGGCTGTCATCCAAGGTCCAATATCTGCTGCCTGTACATTGCTAGCACAGAACATTATGGTGTAGCATTTCAATCTTGACAGACCAGAGGATAGAGAGCTAAAACAGAAGAAAAAAACCACTAGATTAAGAAACAAACAAAAACATCCAAAATGTAAGAGTTTGGAAGGAACTGCTTACAGGATCCTGATGTAGACTTATTTTCATTCTCAAAACCAGACTCAGAGCAAAACCTAGTATAATTCTCAAAGGATACAATTACCTTTACTACTTTCTATTGTGCTATGTTTATGAACATAATACAAGCATTTAGATATTTACGACATTTATTATGAGATATTTAGACATAACATAAACATTTAGAGCTTTCCTATATTTATTATGAGCCACCATTATCTCTTTGCATTGATTTCTGCTTCTTTTCTTCTCTTTTTTAGTCTCTACCTATTTCCCTGGAATATTAAATAAAAACAAAATCATCTATTTTCACAATGTAATGATCACTATAAAGACCATATAAAGATCCATCGCTTCAAGTTAAATATCGATTTGAACAAGTTTGAATATTTTGTACTAACATTAAAATGCTGTTTAAAAAAAAAAACAACCTCTATAAGTACAAAGATAACATGTTGAGATTGTTGCCATCTTCCCATTTTCCTTCAGGGCTTTTTTTTCCCTCTGATTCTTCTTTAGATCTCCCAACACAATATGTTTTCCTCCTTATTTTCATACACTCAAGTTTCTCCCAGCCTATCTGGGCTCTAGGAACCCTGCAGGAAATCCTATCAGGCTTTTCTACCTCTGTCTCTCTTCTTATGTTGTCCTGTCCGTACCCACATCATATCCTTAGCATGAATTTCTATCTCCATGGAAACTTACCTATACTCTGGCTCATCCATTATATATGGGATTTCTTGAACCTTTCAAATATGGGATAAAGACTTTATTCCCTCCCTCATTTTAAAAACTTTTTGTTGTATTTTTAGAGTTTTACATTACTACAAAGGATGATAGGGAAAATTGACTATCAGAAATTTTATTCCCAATGGGAAATTTTGTTCCTGTCAGTAGGCTCTACTTTAATAATAATATTTTAATAATCTTATTAGTATTTTATTAATTATTTACATTTGTCTTTCACCTTTCACTAACTTAAGTTTTTTTTTACTTACCAAGTTTAACTAGAAATGTTGATATTTTATCCCTATTAATAAAATTTTTAACTACAGAACCCATGAATATGTCTATATCCCAACTATTTCCTAACAATGTTAAGAAATTAAAAAAAAAATGCCTGGCTTAAATAAGGATAGGGTTAATTCTTCGATACAGATTGAGAGATACCTAATTTGATAAACTGATGAATAAATGCAAGTATAGCAAAACACAAAACTGAAAAAGACCCACCACCAATAAACTTCTCGGGTTCATTCTCCCAATTTGTGAGTAATATGTGTATTAGACATGAGTATGCATATGTCCACAGATATATGTATGTACATACTCATTAGAAATGATTCACCTTGGGGTGGCTAGGTGGAGCAGTGAATATAGACCACTGGCCCTGGAGTCAGGAGGACCTGAGGTCAAATTCAGCCTCCGGACATTTAACACAAAACTAGCTGTGTGACCTTGGACAAGTTACTTAACCCCAATTTCCCTACCTTCCCCCACGTAAAAAGCAAAAAAACAAAAACAAAACAAAACCCAAAAATCCTAACTAAATGATTCACCTATCATTTTTGCATATTCTGAAGGAACAGTTCCCTTGGAAAGAAGTTCCATATAGGTGGAAAGGGAAGCTGGTATTATGATTAGTTAGGCAGAGCTTAGAGTACATTTTAAATCATGAAGGACAACTCACCATACCTTTATGATAATGTTGAATGTTAATACTGAAAAGCAAAACTCTACCTGCTTTATATTTTAAGAATGGTATTTTTGGATGTCACTCTAGTTTCAGAGAACATGATTCGTCTATCTACTAACATTTTTATCTATAGACAATATAATACAAAAAGATTTTGCACTCTCCATATATTCTATCCTTACAAAAGAATTCTAATGTATAAAAAAAGAAAAGTTGGATCTCCCATTAGACGAGGGAATTTAAAGATTAGCTTTCTTCTAGATTGGCATCTAAGGAAGTCATAATTTTCTAAAACACCAAATTCCTGAAGTAGGCTCCCTCATGTTTTGATAAAGAGAAGTTACTTTTCATTTCCCTATAGCCAGAGAAAAGTGGAAGAGCAATCAGAAAAGAGGGGAGAAATAAAGGCTGCTGAGAGTGAAATACCTAAATAGTGAAAAGTGGAACCTCTGTCTCCTGAAAATCTGTCTTGCTGGAAACCTTGGCAAGACTGAGATACTGTGAAGAGGGGCAAGTGCACAATTGTGGAACTGTGGGAAAGTATACCTAAATACAAAACTGAGAGTCAAGAGATAGAGATTCTAGTCCAAACTCTGTTACCATCTATGGGACTGTGGACAAGTGGCTTAATATCACCAGCCTGCAATATTTTTGAAATTCTACATTTTAAAGTCTGTTTTCGAGACTGAGTTATTGATTCTAAGAGCCTAGAAATAGCCTAGGCCTACACCTTATTAAAACATAAATCATTTGGCTATTATTTCATACAGTATTTGGCCTTAGTAATTTCAAAATGTTCATTTTTTTCCAGTAGCTTCTGAAAAGCAAGGTACACTGGCAAGAAAGAAAAAGTACCATAATGGGATACATTACTTTGACCTTGTCTTACTCTCAGCTTCAAATTCCATGAATTAAACATCAAAGTTACTTCCCCCTCCTCTCTAGGAGGAAGATCTATCTATAACAGTCCTTAGTGCTATTTTTTGACAGAAAAATTTGCAAATTTGCTAGATTTCCATGCTAATGGAATTTTTATAGTTCAGACAAGAAGATTTGCCTTATATTCACCAAACAGTTTTATGATCACATTCAATTCTAGGACTTCTGAAATAAATTGAAAAGTTGTGTTTTTAGAAAATCACTGGCTCATTGTATATTAATATTTAAATTAAAATTTGAAAAGGAAAATACCACATAGTGTAAAAATAAAAATCTGTTCAACTGAACAATGTCAAAAGTTGCAAACTTTGGGGTTTGAAAGAAGTGGGCAGAATAGAGATAGTTCATGATGTAGCAACATATTTTACTCTGAAATTTACTTTAAGTCTTAGTAAAGTCAAAATACAAATAAAAAAGTTATATAAGAATGCCTTAACCATTTCTGCCTTATTCTGCCATCAGGATAGTATAATTTTAAAGGCAGCATGGCCTAGTCATCAGACCATAGAAAGTTTCCATAGTCACAAGGAAGATCAAAATACACACTAAGAAGAAGATAAGAAATTTAAAGTTCCTATAGTCAAAGCCACCAAGAAAAATATGAACTCATCATAGGTCATGGAAGAGCCCCAAAAAAAGGATTTTGAAAATCAAGTAGAGGAAAAATTAGGAAGAGAAATGAGAGTGATGCAAGAAAATCATGGAAAAAAAAATCAATAGCTTAGTAAAGGAGACATACACACAAAAAAAATACTGAAGATAACAACACCTTGAAAAAACTGACTAGGCTAAATGGTAAAAGAAGTACAAAAAGTCAATGAGGAGAAGAACGCCTTAAAAAAATAGAACTGGTCAAATAAAATCAAACCACAAAAATTCACTAAAGGAAAAAAAAATCCTTATAAAATATAATGGGACAAATGGAAAGGGAGGTAAAAAAGCTCAGTGTATAAAATACCTCTTTAAAAGTTAGAACTGAGGTGATGTAAGCAGCCAGAAAGAAAAAGAAAAAAAAAATCAAGCATGGTGGAGCCACAGTCAGGATTACACAGGTTTAATCAGTTTCCACATTAAAGGACCAGAAGACTTAGAACATGATACTGCAGAGGGCAAAGGAGCTAGGATAACAACCAAGAATAAATTACTCAGCAAAACTGAGTATAATCCAGGAATTGGGGGTGGGGTGGGGCTGGACATTCAATGAGATAGAAAACTTTCAAGTATTCTTGATGAAAATAAGAGAGATGAGCAGAAAATCTGACTTTCAAATACAAGACTCACAAGAAGTATAAATAGGTAAACAGGAAAAGAAAATCATAAGGGACTTAATAAGGTTAAATTGTTCACATTCCTACATGGGAAGACAAGACTTGTAACTCATTATTAGGACAGATATGAGTATATGTAGACAAAGGTCACAGGTGTGAATTGATAATGAAGGGATGATATCTAAAAAAGTGCAGTAAAATGAAGGGATAAGAGAAGAATGTACTGGGAGAAAGGGAAAGGAAGAGATAGAATGAGGCAAATTATCTCACACACAAGAATAAAAAAAGCTTTTACTGTGAAAGAAGGGAGAGGGGAGGTCAAGGGGAGTGAGTGAATCTGACTCTCATAGAATTAACTGAAAAAAGGAATAACATACACACTTAATTGGTTATAGAAATCCATTTTACCTTACAGGAAAATAGGAAGAGTATAGGAGAAGGGGAAGGGGATAGAAGGGAGGGTGGATTGGGGGAGGGGATAGTCAAAAGCAAAACACTTTTGAGGAGGAACTGGGTGAAAGGAGAGAAAGAATAGAAAAAAACAAGATGGAGGGAAAAAGGGTGGAGGGAAATTCAGTTATTAATAATAACTGTGAAAAAAATTGAAGCAATTTTCTCTTATAAATGCCTCATTTCTCAAACATGAAAACAACCGAGTAAAATTTATAAAAGAGCTATTTCTTGATTGATAAATGATCAAAATATATGAACAGCTTTCAGATGAAGTAACAAAAACTACAGCCATATGAAAAAATTTTCTAACTCATGGTTGATTGGAGAAATGCAAATTAAATCAATTCTAAAGTACTACCTCATACTTATTAGATTGGGTAATAGGACAGAAAAGAAAAATGACAAATGTTGGAGGGGATGTGGGAAAAATGGGACACCAATACACTGTTGGAGGAGCTGCAAACTGATTCAACCACCCTGTAGAGCAATTTGAAACTATGAATAATGGTCTATAAACCATGCATACCTTTTGACCTAGGAATAACACTACTAAGTCTGTATTCCAAAAGAGATTTTTAAAAAGACCTACATGTACAAAAAATATTTATAGCAGTTCTTATTTCATGGCAAAGAATTGGAAATTGATGGGATGTTCATCAATTGGGAGATGACTAAACAAGTTATGTTATGTGATTTTGATGGAGTACTACTCTTATAAGAAATTGGTGTTATAAGAAATGAGTGGGATGCTTTTGGAATAACTGAAGAGACTTGTATGAGCTGATAAAAAGTGAAATGTACTGTGTACAAAGTAACAGCAATATTGTAAGAAGATCAGCTATGAATGACTTAGCTATTCTCAGCAATACAGTGATTCAAGCCAACTCTGAAGGATTTATGCTAAAAGAAAATGCTATATCCATTCCCAGAGAAAGGACTGATTGTGTTTGAATACAGATTGAAGCATATTTTTACATTTATTTTTCTTGAGGTTTTATTCTTTTCTTTCTTTCTTTCTTTCTTTTGGTTTGTTATTTGGTGTACATTTTCTTTCACAAAATAGATTATGGAAATGTTTTGCATGACTACACAGGTATAACCTATATTGAATTTCCTGCCTTCTTAATAATGGCGGAGGGCTAAGGAGGGAGGAAGGGAGAGAATTTGCAATTAAAAGTTTCAAAAAAAACTGTTAAAATTTGTTTCTACATGTAACTAGGGAAAAAATAGAATACTAAATATTTTTAAAAGGTTAAAAAAGAAATTAGAATTGGCCAAATGGAAAAGGAGGTCCAAAAGGTCACTAGGAAAAAAAAAATCTTAAAAGTCAGAATTAAGCAAGTGGAAGCTAATAATTTCATAGGATATCAAGAAACAATAAAATGAAATAAAAGAACAAAAATATGTAAAAGAATATGAAATATCTCATTGGAAAAAAAATGACCTGGAAAATAGATTGGGTAAAGATTATTTAAGAATTATTGCACTACCTGAAATCCATGATAAAAAAAAGAGTATAGACATTATCTTTCTGGAAACTATTGAAGAAAATTGCCCTTATACTCTAGGACCCAAGGGTAAACAGAAATTGAAAGAATTCACCAATCACCTCCTGAAAGAGATTCCAAAATGAAAATACCCAAGAATAATATAAGTCAAATTCCAGAGCTTCCTAGTCAAGGAGAAAATACTGCAAGTACCCAGAAATAATTAAAATATCATGGACTCCCAATCAGGTTTGCACAAGAATTAGAAGTTTCTACATAAAAGGAATGAAGGGCTTGAAATACAATATTCCAGAGGGTAACAGAGTTAGGACTAAAACCAAGAGTTATCCATCCAGCAAAACTAAGTATAATGCTTCAGGGGCAAAAGAAAAAAAAAAAAGATATTCAATGAAATAAAGGACTTTCAATCATTCCTGGTGAAAAACCCAGAACTGAATTGAAAATGACTTTTAAATAAAAAACTCAAGAGAATCATAAAAAATATAAACAGCAAAGAGAAATCATAAGGGATTCAATGAGGATAAACATTTTGCATTCCTACATGTGAAAAAGATACTTATAACTTCTAAGAATTTTTTTCATTATTAGGACAGTTGGGAATATATACAAACAGATAATATAGATATTAGTTCAATATGATAAGATGATCATATGAAAAATAACATTAAGGGATGAGAAACAGGAATGCATTGGAGAAGAGGAAAGGGAGAATTAGAATGAGGTGAATTATCTCACATAAAAAAAAGTTCAAAAGAGCTTTTACAGTGGAGAGGAAGATGGGGGAGTTTCGGAAATCACTTAAATTTTATCTTATTAGAACTGGATCAATGACAGAATAATATACACACTCAATTTGATCTAGAAATCTATCTTATCTTACAGAAAAGTAAGAGGGAAAGAAGCTAAGAGAAGGCAGGTAGACAGAAGGGAGGGAAGATTGGGAGAGGTGGCAGCAAAAAAGCAAAGCACCTTTGAGGATGAACAGAGTAAAAGGAAAGATAGTAGAATAAATGAAGATAATAGGGTGAAGGGAAACACACAATAATCATAACTGAAAAAAATACAGCAAGTATTTCTGATAAAGGCTTTACTTTTCAAATACATAGAGAACTGAGTTAAATTTACAAGAATACAAGTCATTCCCCAATTGATAAATGATCTTAGGATATAAACTGGCAGTTTTCAGACAAAGCCATCAAAGATATCTGTAGTCATATTTTAAAAAAAATGTTACAAATCACTATTGATACAGGAAATGGAAATTAAAACAACTCTGAGATACTATCCCAAACCTATCGGATTGATTAATATGACAAAAAAGCAAAAATGACAAATGTGGAGCGCATGTAGGAAAATTGAGACATTAGTATACTTCAGTGGAGTTGTGAACCGATTTGATCATTTTGGGGAGCAATTTGGAACTATGTCCAAAGGATGATAAAACTGTGCATACTCTTTCACCTAGGTCTTTATCACAAAGTTATTAAAAACAAAAATAAAAGACTTAAGTGTATGAAAATATTTATAGCACCTCTTTTTGTGGTGGCAAAGTACTGGAAATTGAGGGTATATCCATCAATTAGGAAATAGCTGAGTAAGGTGTGGTATATGGTTGTGATAAAATAATACAGTACTATAAGAAATGATGAGCATGATGTTCTCAGAAAAAACCTTGAAAGACTTATATGGCCTAATACAAAGTGAAATGAGCAGAACAAGTAGACATTGTATATAGAAATTGTATATAATAAAAGCAATATTGTGTGATGATGCATTGTGAACTGAATAAACTGATCTGAAAAATACAATGATCTAGGACTTATGATGAAAAAAAGTAGTATCCATCGCCAGAGAAAGGACTGATAGAGTAACTGATGGAGTCTGAATGTAGACCAAGGCACACTTTTTTAACTCTGCTTTTCTTGGTTTGTTTGCTTGTTTTTTGGTCAGTGTTTTATTTCACAACATGACTAAGGTAGAAATAAGCTTTTCATGACTGCACATTTATAAACAATGTAAAATTGCTTTCCTTCTCACTGTAGGGTGAGGGTCAGGGGTAGGGCAACAGGGAACTCAAATTTGGAACTCAAAATTAAAAAAAAAACAGATCTTAAAACTGTTTTTATATGTAATGTGTGAAAATGATATATTAAATAAATATATAAAACAGAACAACAACAAAAACAAAATAGGAAACTTGAACATAATAACTCCTTATGAAAGAAAATGAAAAATAAGCATGAGAAGTATAATTCAAGGAAAAAAACATACATTCCGATATTCTTAATCAGTAATAAAAAACAATAATGAAAAGATTAAGTAATACAATAAATCAAAAAGGCATGAGGAAAAAATAAGCAATTCAACATCAAATATATATTTTATAAATTTAAAAAAGAAAAAAAGAGAAAAGAGAAACCCCTCAAAGAATGAGGATGTGGAAAACTTCTTATAGTCTGGTCACAATTTCAATGAAATGAAGGTGTAAGAATTAAATGCAAAAGTGAGAATTTTTGTACCATTAAATAATGAACAATTGAATGGTTTTGTCAAAGAAGGTGACAAAGTTGAGCTTCTCTGAAAAATTGGGAAATATGGGTTTGGATTAGACGCATAATTATTTTCTCAGTAGCACAAGAATAACTAAGATAAATTTAACACCTTTCTTCAGATGCAAGATTCATTCCACATTTTAAACAGAAGACAGACATCATATGCTTATTACCAAGAAAGAAATTCAGCAACTGCTCAAAATATAGGACACTTACTTATTTAGGTACTTCGTACAAAGTGTTTCCAGATAATAATACTCAAAAGTCCATAAACAATGGATTGTCTGAGGAGCAAAAGGTATTTGTTAAAAAAAATTAGAGGTATACTGAGAGATTTATTATTGATTCAATAATTATTGAATATGTGAGCCTAAGCCCCAATTCATTTATCTTTCCTTCACTGATGTTCACAAGGCTTATGAAACTAAAGCAGTTATAGAAAGATTAACACCACCACAAAAAAAGAGCTATCTTTGATGGACATTAATAGAGCCTATGATATTCTAAAGGCTAAAGAATTATTTTGAAACAAATATATATATTACTTCTCTATATAATAGTGAAGTCTAATAAGAGGTACATATGTATCTTTGGATTTGTCAAATGTAATTGTGTTAAAACTGTATCTTGTTCTGGTCCCCCTAACAACCTTCTCCATCTTCTAGTCAGTATAATAAGTGAGTTTATAAGTAGCCAATCTAAAGGAGCAACACAAAGGAGTACCTGGAAGTCATGTACAAATCATCCTAAATTTCAAAAGAGAATAATTTACAAAATGTATCATGCATGAACTATAATTCACATGATGGTGATATGTGCTGAATGAGAGGAAGCCATCTAGGTGCTGCTCTCAGGGTTCTGGTTTTATGATATGTAAATTCCAGACAAAATCTAGACCTCTGCAGCTTCAGATCAACAGAATATCGAAATGACACTGATAACTTTGCAATATAATTTTGAAGTTTTACTGATTACTTTGAGATGATTTGGATGTGTTAAGGAACCAATCGCAATGTGGCACAAATAGAAGTTGGTCTGTTTCCCAAAACATCCTATAAAAATGAGACTTCAAATTCCATTCAACACTCCTCCTCAACAGCACTTCTCTATCTTCATTGGGTTCGTGTTGCCAAGAATTCCCAAATCTAATCCATGGTTAGATGAGTGAATACCTGTGCCTGTCACCTCTCCTCATCCCTTTCCTGACACTGCCTGCCTTACTTCACTTTCCACTCCCCTGTTCCCACATCTTCTGCCTCTGTCTCTCTTTCTCTGTCTGTCTTTGTTTGTGTGGGATTTTTGCCTCTGTTTTTAACTAAAGTGTGAGCAACTACCCATTGCCTGCTGTCAATCATAGTCTTTCCTGGTGACTACTCAAAGAATTAGGTATGAGTGCCCCCAATTCATATTTTCATAAATTATCAAATGAGTAACTTAAAGAGATTTACATCTAGATAGAGCATATAAAAGATAATATTCAAGAATAGATTTTTTAAAAGCCTTCTATGGCCAATATTGATATGAACTCCACCAATAATAACTTGACAGAAATTTTGAACTAGCGGTTCAGAACCAGATCATTTTTGCCAGAAAATACAGAAGAGTTATTCTTAAGGAATCTTTTCTGAACAAGGCAGATTATGCCAAGAAATGGTAGAAACTGTGTAACATATAACTACGGACTGTAAAATTTTAATTCCTAGCAAATATATAGAAAGATACATACTGCTGGTTGGAATTATATATCAGAAGCTTGCTATCGTTCAGGAACGGACAAAAAACAAAACACCATAATAAAAATATCAACCTCAAATTATACTGAAAAATTTAATACATAAATAGAACAAAACCAAATTGTTATCACAAACATGGTCATGGTCATGATCACTTTGGAATAATATTAATTTGTTAAAAAAAAAACTAAGAACAATATTTTCAATAGACATTGCCTAAGAAATCATAAACTCCCAGGTGAATGTTGCAAAAGGCTTTTGGTGTGTGTGTGTGTGTGTGTGTGTGTGTGTGTGTGTGTGTGTGTGTGTGTGTTTAATATAGACATTTTAGCAAAGGAGATCAAAATGATGTGGAGAAAAAATGAAGTACACATCATATAGGTTCTCCTCTTTGCTACTGAAGTTTATGAGAATTCTTTCATTGAGCCTACAGAAGATAAATGTATATCCTAATACTTTTATCCAACTAGAAAAAGGAGTTATTTTATCTGTCTGTGCAAGAGTGATCACAATATTATATATTAAAAATAATAATAGGACTGTTCTGGAATAGTTTCTATTTCAACTCTATCAAAAAGATCAGAACAAATTTATAACAACAATGACAACAATATTAACATTAACTACACCTCAGAGTCGAACTCATTATACATATTGCAAAGTAAATAGGGAAGAAAGGCCAAATACAGGAATGTTAGACAAGATTTTCTATAATTGGGATAACATATATCCTGAGTTGATTAGAGTTCCTAAATATCTGGCAAGAATCATGAAATATCAGCCACTTGGGCTCAATGAATACTGCTGTTATGATTAATGCCAGTATCATATAATTGCTCCTATAAACTTGAGAAATAGAGATGGAGGCAGAATTGGAGACTGGCTGGACCTGAAATAGTCATGGTGATCAGTTTGACATGGAACAGTGTAGAGAGAGAAGTACTTTTCATGACCTTGCACAATATCAGAATAGATCATAATTATCAAAAGCACATGCTAGAGATGATTTGGTAAAGATGGCATGGGGCAGGCCATTAAACTTGGTAAAACAAATGCTCATGAAATTCATTAAAATATGAATAATTTCTTGATGTTCCAATATGACATCTAACAAAATTGGAAATAGATTTTCTGAGTTTTAAGTAAAGATTTTATACCACTTTGCCACAAGTTAGTCAACAATCCATCAAAAAAGAGCAAAACAAAAGTCTATCCCCCTCTGCATAGTCTTTCAAATGTTAATGGCCACCCAAAGATTACAAAGTTATTTTTTTTAAGTCTCTTTAGGGAAGTAGAATTTGACTAAGTTTCTGTCCCCAACTCCCCATAGGTCGGACATTTTATGCATTAGGTTACAAGAACTCCAAACTATGATGTAAATAATGGCCTCCTTGCTCCCCTTAAAGAGACGTTATAAGAGAAATGCATAAAACAGTTTCCATTCCATAATATAACATTAAAAAACTTGGATATTCTAACTCCTGGTTAAAGTTAATAAAGAATAAACTGAACAATGGAAAGTTACAGTAGAAATTTTAAGTATCCTTAATGACATATAAAAGAGGTTATGATAAGGTGAGGAGTCAAATCCCCATGAAGAACTAAATAAAAAATTCAGCATCAATGAAAAATTATATTATATGATCATGAGAAGCAAATAAATTAGACATAGAAAAAAATACCAGAAGAAGGATGATGCACAAAATGTTTATTCTTCTATATGGTCAATAGTTTCAACAAAATGAAAGTGGCTGTTGAATCAAAACCAAATACCTTTTGTACCATTAATATAACTGCAGAGTGGTTTTATCAACTGGTGAAACTCTAGTTGCTCCACAAAACTGAGAAGTACAGAGCTAGATAAGATCCATAATTATTGGCTAAAAGGCTTCATACTGGTACATAAATTACTAGCAAACCATTCTACCACTTCCTCTCAGATGTAATCCCTAGCTCATCTTTTTAAACAAATGAATTCACATATATATTACAGACAGTTCTCACTTTCTGTAAATTTTCATTATGCAAATTCACTTTAAGTAAAGAATTCTGCACAAAATCCACATAAAAACACCTATGTTAACTTTACTATCAAGTATTATGTTCTCTCTCTCTCTCTTCCTGTCTCTCTCTCTCTGTCCCTCAACTCAGTATTCCTCAGCCTCCTACTCCACAAAGGGAAAAAAAAAACCCTCCAAGTAAAAAGAGAACAATGGACATGCAGAAAAATTGAAGGTATCTCTATGGCTAAGCATGCAGATGACGGCTTGCCTGGAAACCTTGGATGCCTTCCATCTGCTCAACCTTGTGTCTGCCCCTGCATGTGTGTCTTCTTTCTCTCAGTGCTGGGAAACAGATGTATGTCCCCAAATCCACAAGCCACCTGTCCTTTCCTGTCTGTGTCCTTGCCTAACCAAGTGTCTACCCCTCCTTCCTCTTGGTTCTGGTCAGACCCTAGTTGGCTGGCCCCACTTCTGAATGTTCCCCTTGCTCTCACATCTCAGTTCCAGTTCCACATGTCCTTGAATAGTATTCTTACTCTCTCCCTCTAGACTAGAGTCATAGGGCTCCCTTGCTACCTCCATCCTTCCCTCCCTTCACCATGTCTGCATTATGTAAAAATTACATAGAGGTTTACAGAAGGATTTGTTTATGTTAAGTAAGAACTGTTTGTATTATGAAAAAGAGATGAAGACTAGTAATCTGTCCAAATATAAAATGGTTATACATTTACACACTTATATAAAGCATATAAAATTTTTGTAGCTTTTAAAAAAAAAATCTATAAATACAGACTTAAGTATATGCTTCCAGAGGAACAAATAAAATGTTCCCTTCCCTCAGATGTGAAATCCCCATATTATAAGTGGGATGTTTAGTGCTATAGTAGATAGTGTTCCAGGCCCAGAGGCAAGAAGACCCAAGTTCAAATCTGATCTCATAAACTTAGCAGTTGAATGACCTTGATAAAGTCACTTAGCCTCTTTCTGTATCAATTTCCTGTACTATAAAAAGTGGAGATAATAATAGCATGCCATGTAAATGTTAGTTGTTTTTTATTATTAATATTATTAGTAGCATTAATTACATGTACAGCCTTCAAGATATTCTTTTGAACCAAAGTGAGAAAATGTACAAAAACAAGATTTTTACCACTCTCACCTAAAATTTTTTGGATGTAACATTAATTTGTATGAACAGTGTCTTTAATAGATTCGTCTATGCCAAAACTTGAAATCTCCTACATATATCAAGTGAAAAACTTTCCAAATAAATACCCCTAGAAGAGGATCTTAAAAGCATATATGAATTAGATGACATATAAGGTCACTGCTTTCTTGTCCAAAACTGAAGCTGCAACAAGAAAGTTTTCAATGATTCTATGGAGGATGATACTTACTAAAGACCAATGCCCTTACTGAACATTATTTTTATGTGTATGTATGTATATATGTACATATGTATGTATGTGTTTATGTATGTATGTGTTACACACACCACAAACAGAAGCAAATCTCTATGTATAGATATGTTAATCTACATCTACATCTACATATAGAGCAAAAGCTAGATATAGATGAAGATGTATAGAAAACTATGTTTGGTTCTTTTTGGTATTCTGTGCAAAATGTCACAATGGAAAATGACATTTTATTCTCTGCTAACACAATTGTCATATATGATGGTGTGACACTGATAGAGTCCTCTCATGTCATTCTTTCTATCTAGGTTCAACAATATCTTTATTATTATAAATAAGCTTTATTATTATATTATTATATGTTATTATATTATCATATATGATAATATATTATTATAAATTGAACTTTATTATTCTTATGTTATATGATTAAATTATTGAGTTTATTAACAAGACATTACTGTGGTGCACACTGAAAATAGCTATAAATTGAGGCGGCTAGGTGGCGCAGTGAACAGAGCACCTGCCCTAGAGTCAGGAGGACCTGAGTTTGAATCCAGCCTCAGACACTTAACATTTATAGCTGTGTGACCTTGGGCAAGTCCCTTAACCCCAACTGCCCTGCCTTCCCCCTCAATAAAAAAAAGCAAAAAAACAGAAAAGAGCTATAAATTGATTCAATGCAAAGATAAAAGTATTTTAAATAATCTAGAATAATGCATGCCCTATGGAAATTTTCCTAAATCTACTCTTAAATGTTCTCTTTCTTTTTTTAAAATTTTTTTATTTTATTTTAATTTGATTTGTTAATTTACTTTTAGTTTACAAGATGCAGTTCCAGAGTCCTTTGAGTTTCAAGTTTTCTCCCCTCCTTCTCTTCCCCACCCCCATGGTGGCATGCAGTCAGGTATAGAACCTGTAAATGCTTTCACATTGGACATTAGTATGGTTGTATAGAAGGGTTGTAACCAATGGAGTGGACAGTAGGAAAAAGGAAACAAAACCAAACATGGAAAAGAACAATAGCATTTAGATTGCTTCAGTATCCATTTAAACTATGTTCTTTCTAGATCTTTCTCTTAATGTAGGTATCTCCTTCTATGCTAAGACTTGCAGAGTTGTCTTATAGCTGTGCATTGCTGAGAGGACTCCAGTTTATCAAGGTTGATCGTCACACATACGATGTGTCTGTGATTATATACAAGTTTTTCCGGGTTCTGCTCTTCTCACTTAGCATCAATATATATAAGCCTCTCCAGGTAAATATGAAGTCCATCTCCTACCCATTTCTTATTGCACAATAGTATTTCATTACATTCATATACTTCAACTTGTTTAGCCATTCCCCAACTGATGGACATCCCCTTAATTTCCAGTTTTTTGCCACCACAAAAAGAGAGCTGCAATAAATATTTTTGTGCATATGGGTCTTCCTCCCACTTCTATCATCTCTTTGGGATACAACCCCAGATGTGGTGTTACTGGTTCAAAGGGTATGCAATTATTTATAGCCCTTTGGGCATAGTTCCAGATTGCTCTCCAGAATGGTTGTATCACTTCACAGCTCCACCAACAATGCATTAGTGTTCCAATTTTTCCACATCCTCTCCAGCATTTGTCATTTTTCTGTTTTGTCATCTTAGCCAGTCTGGCTGGTGAGCTGTGGTACCTCAAAGTCATTTTGATTTGCATTTCTCGAATCAA
>JAQQSV010000392.1:124499-142200 GCA_028646515.1 Pseudochirops corinnae
GTGTTCTTGAAGTGGACCCGGAGATTTGAACCCCTTGACTTGCATGATTTTGTGGGGTTCTCTGGATCAAGAGAGTACCTCACCATTTTAAGTGATTACCTACGACGGCTCAAGGGAAGAGGAAGAGCAGAGGCTTTCGGGGGACTTGATGAAAACCTACAGGGAAGTTTTCCCGGAGGAGGTGGCTCCAGAGCAAAAATTTTGAAGGAAATTTAGGATTCTAAAAAGTAGAGGGTCAGAGGAGTGCATTTCTGACTACTAAAATGCCTTCCAGAGTTAATATTCCATGACCCCATGATGACTGCACTGTTTCTATTTACTCCATGCTACTTGGTTGCTCCAGTGCTGGTTGGTCTAATAGTGTTGGGTAGAGAGGAAGGAACACTGATTGGGAGTCAGAGGATTCGTTCTCCAGCCCTTCCTCTGATCTTTTACTTCCTGTGAGGCCTGGACCAGATGATCTCACTTTCCTGAGCCTCAGTTTACTTCACTTAAATGTGAGGGTTAGGACTTTGACTTCTCTGACCTGTTCAGCTTTAAATCCCATGAAAACTGACTCTGTGAGTGACTGAGAGGGAAAAAAAGAGAAAAAATCAGTTGTTTTGTTTGAATGATACCAAACAATGGACAACAGATGGTTTTTATTGCCGTAATATGAATTGAAATGTTTTTGCCTGTTTCTGCTGGAAAGCTGATATTTTCATATATTTTTCTGGATGAATATTAATTTTGTCAGAGAGTTGGTATCTATGAACACGAAATCTTATTTTACTTCTAATATAGCCATGGTTTTAGTTAATAAAAAAGGTTCTGTGTCAAGAATTGCATCCTTTGGAATGAGAGGGTTTGGGTTCAAATCCCTTCTTTAATGCTTAATAACCACGTCACCTTGGGCAAGGCATTTAACCACCTGGACCTGATTTTCCTCATCTGTAAAGTGAGGTGGGGCTTGACCCAGATTGCTTCTGAGGTCCTTTTCAGCTCTAAAGCTATGATCTTGGAATGGATCTGCGATGTCATCTGTGTAGGTCGGATAGAGCAGAAAGAGTTCTGGATGTAAAGTCAGGAAGGCCTGAATTCAAACCCAGCCTGAGACACTTCGGAGGTGTGTGACCCTTATTTGTCTCAGTTTCCACACTTGTAAAGTGGAGATAATAACAGCCCCTACTTCGTAGTGTTGTCATGAGGCCAAAATAAGATAACATGTGTAATTGCTGTGGTTGTTCAGTTGTTTTTCATTCCTGTCCCACTCTTTGTAACCCAAAGAGTCGAGCCTGACTGAGCAGTGACTGAACTGGCAGAAACATTAGAGTGGTTTTCCATTTGCTTCTTTGGCTCATTTTTGCAGATGAGGAAACTAAGCAAACAGAGTTAAGTGACTTGCTCAGGGTCACACAGCTAAGAAGTATCTGAGGCCAGATTTGAACTCAGGTCTTCCTGACTTCATATCCAGTATTTTATCCCCTGTGACACCCAGAGTACTTTGCAAACTTCAGAGCCCAACAGAAATATTAGTTATAATGGTGATGAAGATGAAGATGATGGTAACTATGATGGTATAATGATGATGGTGATGAAGATGATGATAATGGTGATGGTGATGATGATGAAGAAGATGATGATGATGGTGATGATGGTGATGATAAAGATGCTGGAATGCCTAGTGAAGAAATTCCCTAGAATGGTTCACCAGGAGTTAATGCACTGGGCTTCTAGCAAAATACTCATACCATAGCAAGTTGAAATTCTGTAGCAATGAAATCAGCCCAAATGCAAAGGCTTTTGCAAGTCTGAAAAAAAAAAATCAATAAGAGAGGGAAATTTTATCCAACGAAGTTTATTTTCATTTAATGCCTTATTGTTTTAAAAGATAAGGGAGGGGTGGGTGTGAGGAGCACTGGAACTGGAGTCAGAAATGCTGCTGGTGAAGGCCCCATCCTGCTTGTTTCTGCCTCTGGGACAATGGTCTGTCTTCTCCAGGCCCCGCTTCCCTCTTCAGTAAAACAGGTGGCTTTGACCAGACGTCTCTGAGATTCTTTCCAGTTTTCAATCTTGGATCTTTGATCATCCCCCTCCCTACTTTCTCTGAAATTCTCTGCATTGACCACACTCTGCTTTGTGTCTTAGTTATTTATGTGTGTCTATATTTGTTGTTCAGACAATTTCAGTTGTGTCCAGCTCTTAGTGACCCCTTGCAGAGTTTTCTTGGCAAAGATACTGGAATGGTTTACCATTTACTTCTTCAGCTCATTTTATAGGTGAGGAAACTGAGGCAAATAAGGTCAGGTGACTTGCCCAGGGTTCCACAGCTAGTAAGCATCTGAGGCTAGATTTGAGCTTAGCAAGATGAGTCTTCCTGACTCCAGGCCGGGCTCTCTATCCACTGCACTAACTATACACATACGTTTATTGCCTAGTAGGTTATAGCTCCTTGAGGTCAGGAATGGTGATTTTTTTTCAATATTTGTTTTTATAGCTCCTAGAAAAGTTCGTTGCACACAGGCAGCTATTAGGAAAAGTTTGACAATGACACTGAGCCCCCTGGCACACTTTTAGGCAGACAGAGCAGGTGCTGGTACTCCCATTGCACAGGTGAGGAAGGTGAGGCTCAGAGATGGAAAATGGATCATCCAAGCTTGTAAGACTTCCTCGTGGCTAAAATGAGCCTGAAACTAGGTCTCATGACTCAGTCTCATCATTGCTCATGTTCTTTGCATTCTCTAGCAGACTTACCACACTGTACATTGTTGTTTTCTCTATGATCCAAATTCATTTCCTTGGTCAAATCAATCGCGTGATAATTGACATCAATAATAAAAATGAATGAAACAAACCCATTGGCCTTGTCACATGCAGGACGGCCGGTTCAAGTAGATGGCCCTGCCTTGGGCCCAAGTAAATTGTTAAAGTAATGTAACAAGCAGGAGATTGTTTAACTTGAAGGCTTTGAGTTTCTAATTTGTTGTTGACTTAACTAAACGCAACCATATCCTTCATTTTTCCAGGCCAAGAAAACACTCTCCATGTAGATGTGCTCCGTTCATGGGCTGTGTTATCGTGAAGGAGACAGACTGGGCCTTCTCTCCTGGGCATCGCCTGGAGGAGGTCCTAAGATGTTCTTAATGCTGAAATCATTCCTATTGCTGAGCAAGTCAGGAAGTTTTGACATCTCTTCACAGCACTGGGCAGCATTAAATAGGAATTTGAAGATTCCATTTGAAACTGCCTTCTGACATGTTGTACACAACTGATGGCGGCAGATATAACTTCTGTTAGGATGCCTGCCATCAGGCGTTGTGGAGCTTGTGCAAACTCTCCCCCTTCATGACACGGCCTTAGGCAAGTCCAACTTTCTGTCTGTTCACCTCTCTGTAATAATATTAATAGCTAATACCTATACAGCATTTTCTATGTGCCAGGCACTGTGCTAAGCACATGATGAGAATGATCTCATTTGATCCTTGTGACACAAACCTGTGAGGTAGGTACTGTTATTATCCCCATTTTATAGATGAAGAAACTGAGGAGCAAACAGTGGTTAAATGACTTTTCCAGGGTCTCACAGATAAAAATTATCTAAGGCTGGACTTGAACTCAGATCTTTCTATTCCAGGCCAGGCACTTGATCCACTGCTCTCTCTGTCTCTGTCTCTGTTTCTCTCTTTCTCTTTCTCCCTCTGACTCACAGGCTCTCCTTCACTTATGTTCTTCAAACACAGACTTTACGACTTGATGGGTATGTTTTAGAGGGGATTTATTTTTCCAGGAAGATATGAACTATATGTCCTTTGGGGTCATTACTAGCTCTTAGACCTTGAGATTCTCCAGTTTTGTGATTCCATCAGGCATACTTGGATGTGCATGGCTGAACTTTGGGCACACGTGCCAGCCTTTGCCCTTCCACTGCCCCAATTCAAGTGGCCCATGGAGCTTGTTCCCTCCCCCAGCTGAACCTCCGCTGAACCATTGATTCAAATTATGAGCACTACAATTGAGGATATCTAAAAACAGAAATGTGAAACCTGGGACATTTTGGGGCCTGATATAAATACAATGGCAGGAGCATTGTAGCCACAACAATTTAACATTTTATTCTTAGATAGACACTAGTATAGGTGTGGCGTCTCAGCAATGTTGCCTTCATCTGTATTGAAATCCTTGTCTTTAGAATTAAATCTAAAGGCTTCTTTTTTTCCTCCAAAACAATTGATAATCTTGCTAAAGTACATATGTGTATTTGTTTATAATAATGTGTATTATATGTATATATATATATATATATCCATGAACTAGCTTACACTGTTCACTTATGTTCCTAATATGACAAACCCAGACCCTAATAAGTGGTAGTTACCCTATAGCTATCTGGTTATAGTTTGTCTAAAAATGAGTCATTGGTCTGTAGCAGGTTTTCTTAATAGTATAAGTCTTCTCAGATTGATTTGATAATCTGAAATGAATCCCGGAGGCCAGAGTTCAATATTGTCCTCTCAGAATATATCAGAGTCTAAATCTGAATCATCCTATCTTCTATATTTTTAGTCTTCATAATTCCAAAGTGACACTCTGTATTAAGCACACACACAATCCATCTTTCTCTTTTCTGTGAGTGTGTATTAGCTCATCCTTCCCCAGGTTTTAGTTTTATCATTTAGAGAAATTTTGCTTGTGCCTGGGGAAATATGGTCACTCTAATTAGCAGTAAATCCACATTTTTGCCCTATGATGGGTGAGCACTGGGAAAGAATTGTTGATGGATGAACTGTATTAGCAAGCATAGGTGATTAGGAGACTTTATATCTTTGCTTGACAAGTTTATTTCAACTTTGCCTTGAAGGAAACCACACCCATCAAAGGAGAAGCTCAGGGGCTGCATTTTTTGTGGGTTTACTGTTGATCTCTGTTTCCTGATACAAGAATTTCCTATAATTGACAATCAGACTGGTGATATACAGGATGCTTAAGTCTAAATATCTTAAGGTGCTTTTTTTTTTTTGAAAATAGATTTACTTAATTGAATCAACAGAAACATGAGACGAGTTAAGTGCAAACAGTTCAGATGCATAAAAGTAAAGGCAAGTAGGAGATGGGGCCATGTTTTTTAAATGACAGGGGAAAACAGAAGGTTAATGTTGAATATTGGGATTATTTTTTACAGAAATGAAAACAAATCTCCATGGTTGGGAAAACGGTGGTTTATTTGGTCTGCATTACCCAGTTTGTGGGTATATTTTCCCCAACCACTGGATAACTGATCATTTCACTCATCTATTTTGCATATGCAGGCAGACCAAAGGACCATTTGGCTCATAGCTCATCAGAAAAATGGAGGTTGACTGACCGTGAAAATTTTAATCAACTCTAGATTCAGGCCCAAACAGGTTATTTGGGCCCCCAGTTCAGCTGTGGTTGGAATTAAGCTCAGAAATCCTTATTCTCAGAAAGATAGGAAGGGAACTCAATAATGCTAATGGGGAGCAGTGACTTGTGCTAACACACAGGATCGAAGCTGGCGGAGGTGATTCTGTGGATCTGAAGAAGATTGCAGGAAGCCTCTGAGTCTGATTTCTGTTCCTTTTCAATTCAACATCTACTGAGTACCTACTATGGGTATGGTGGAGAGGAGCCAAGGAACATCTGGATAGAGTGAGTGCGGGGCTTGAAGTCAGCAAGACCCAAGTTTGAACCAATTCCTGTGTCTCTTTTCTATCATGAAGAATGGAAGCAGAAAGAGCTATAAGCCTCTCCATGTTAGCAGGGGCTCCTATGCTGAGTCAAAGTCTACCGTGTGTGTGTGTGTGTGTGTGTGTGTGTGTGTGTGTGTGTGTGTGTGTGTGTGTGAATCATATGAAAGCAGTTTTATTTCTGTAACCTAATCACCTAGCATGGTACCCAGCACATAGTAGTTGTGTAATAAATGCTTATGGATTAAGTAAGATAGATACCTACAGAGCTAGCTAGTGAGAGGACGTTTCTGAAGCATTTACTGTGTGTTGTGGAAGCCTGGTAGTACTGGGGATATGTGGAAATCCACACTTAACAGATATAGGTATGGATGACATATTGACACAGACACAGACAGAGATAGAGACATGGTCAGTAAGAGAGGTAACATTCTACTTTCTCCCATTAAATCCTTTCTGTTTATTTTGTACATACGCACTGTGACTATATACACATGATCTCTATCATCTATCTGTCTCTCCATTTATCTGTGCATCCATCTATTTTCTGTATGCGTATACTTGCATACAAGTTTTCCATTGTTAGAGTGTAAGCTTCTCTGAGGCAGGAGCTGTTTTCTTTCTCTCTTTGTGTCTCCACCACTTGGTACCTGGTAGGTCCATAAGAAGTGCCCATTGGTTGGGTTGGTTGGGTCCAGCAGCTGTCCTTGTCTTCCATACGTCCCTCATGCTTGCTGGGCGATCCTCTGAGTTCTTTTGCATACATTTTAGAAGTACACTAGGAGGACAGTAGTATGACTAGCATACCATGTACTCCGTGTTGTCGATGTGCTGTGGTTTGATAGCCAGACCTTCCTTGATTCTCTTCTGTCACCGGCTCAGAATTCTGCCTTGCTGAATATCACAAACCTCTTTAATGTCTTTCCCCTTTAAATATACTTAATCCTCAGTTTTTAGTCCTTTCTCTTCTGGGATCAGATGATCCTTTTCCATGGGCATTTTGAGCTGATCCCTCATTATGCTGCTTCGAACCTGAATGATCAAGGAGGAAGCGTCCGGGACCTCGCCAGCCAGTCTGCCTGGTCCACTGGGCCTGGATTGCCTGGCCCCTGGGGGTCACTAATGGCTGATGCTCCTCTAATTATAGCCAGGTTTCTTTCTGGGCCAGTTAATGGCCTCACAGCAGGGGCTGACTCCACTTCCTGACTAAGAGCCCACCTTCATTACTTTAAGCTATACATCAGAAGTCTCCAGTTTTAACCCAGGAGACCCTGTTTCTCAGGCCTGTGCCAAAGCCTTCCTTCTTTAACCATGTAGTATGTGGATAATGAGGATCATGAGAAGCAGAAAATATGAAAAGCCCTGATGAAATTGTGATCTGTGATAACAAACTTCCAGGAGTCGTATGTGACTGTGCGTGAAGAAAAGCCAGGGAACCATACACAGTCCAGTGATTCTTCCCTCCACTTCCCTCTCTAAGGATTCAGCCTCCTCTGTCCTTTACTTAGTCCCTAGAAGACGTTGGGGCCTCACGGACTTCTTGCCACCTGAGTTACCTGATCTATTTGGTTTCCATGTAGTTGTGGGTGTAGTGTCTCCCCAACTAGATGGGGAACTCCTGGAGGGTAGGGACTGTGCTGACTCTTCTTTGTATCCCTGGGCAGTGTCCCATAGTGACTGGTACATAACAAGAGATAAAGAGATGCTTGTTGCCTTCCCTTGTTCTGCTCCTAGAATGAAGTTCGGTGACTCAGTGGAGAAAATGCTGGGCCTGGGATCAAGACTGCCGGGGTTCACATACGGCCTCAGACCCTTACTGTGTGTGAGACCCTGAGCAAGTCACAGCCTCTGATTGTCTCAGTTTTTTCAACTATATATTGTGGATAAAAATAGCCCCTTTCTCCCAGAGCTGAGAAGATGAAATGAAATAATTAAAGGTACTTGGAACGCCTTAAAGCACTCCGGAAGGGTAAAGTGCTCAGCACAGTGTATGAATGTGAGTTATTACTGTCCTTGTGGTTGTTATCAACCAGAAAGTTGTTTTATGAATAATTCTGGTGAAACCCAAGCAAATAATGAGTTCCCCATCACTGATGTTATTCCAGTGGAGTCCTGCTAAGAAGGTGGGAATGTTGAAGGATTTATTGAAATATCCACATTTGGGTGATGTGATCTTTGTGTCTCTTCCAGCTCCAAGACTGCTTGATTTTTTTTTCTTATGAAAACACAGATAGGAAGTGAGAGAAGTAAGAGAAAAGGAATCATCATCACTAAACCTGGCTTAGAGTGCTCCTACATCAGTCTCCCCATTAAGTCCTTTAAGGATCTTTTTCTACTTATAACAGTCCCGCAATCTCTGGAGACGTCACAGAATCTTAGACTGGGAGCTAGAGAGATCAGACATCATCTGGCGTAAACTCCCCATTTTGTAGGTGGAATAACTGAGACCCAGGTCAGCTGAGAGACTAGACCAAGGTAGCCCATCTACTAAGTGGCAGAAAGAGGCTTCTGATTCAGGTTAGACAAGGTATGCAAGGGATTTTACAGCCCTCAAAGTCCTGTATACATATGAGCAATTACCACGTGTTGTGTCTAAACTTAGCTGTTTGCATGCCATCTTCCGCATTTGGGTGGGGGTTCCTCTAGGCTAGGGCAGACTTCTGCCTTTCTTGGTACCCTGAGAGCTTGGCATAGTGCCTGGCACGCAGTAGAGGGGTCTTAAATGTTTGATGATTACATGACGTGGCAGAGTTGGGGTTCGAAGCTGAAATCCAGCCCTCCCATCGCTCCAGGGTCCCTTCCTTTTCTTCCTGTCTGTATCCAGAAATGTCAGTGCTAGGTATGGCCGGGTTCCATGCCTACCCAGCCCCGCATGCCACTGCCGCTGACATCAGAGATAGGCAACTAGATAGATACACCTGAGACCACACTCATTCCTTTAAACAACCCCCTTCTATTCCTCACCTGTCATGGTGCTGGTTAGGCTGGATTGCATTGTGAAGCAGTCTAAGTTCCCTACTGGTTTGGCAGTGTTGATTATGACCTCCGTGGGGATAACTAGACCCTGCCCTCACTGTATCCTTCTCTTTTTGTCTCTGCCCTCCTCCCACTATCCCCTACACAGAATTTTGGGCTCCCTGTGTCTCTTTAAACAAAAGCCTCTCTTTGTTTAAGTTCTAATGCCCCTTAATAAAGAACAAAGGTATTAAGCCTTTGCTGGCTCATCTGACACTTTTGAAAGACCTCTGTGAAATCCCAAGACTTCTATGATAGCTTGGGACAGGGGGTAGGGTTTTGTTGGCAGTGGTCCAGTATCCAAAGCCTGTCCTCTTTCCTCTCTTCGATAATGAGTTTTATAGGAACATTCATGGATGATCTCGTCTGGAAGATCATGTCCAGTGATCTGACTTCATGGTAAGTGTATAGCTCCATTTTCTGAAAACCTCCCTTTGGTCCTCTCTCCTAACACCTCCAGGTGACTCAAAAGGGCCAGTCATCCAGTGAAGATGCAGAAAATTTGTGCTCAGCCAAGGGCGTGGAATGTGGAATCCAGAGAGAAATGGACCTTACAAGCGTGAATGTCTTGGCCATATGGTCATTGGGAGGGATATCTGAGCAATGCAGAAATTGACTAGCCTATCATAAGGCAGGGCAAGTCAACTTATAGCCAGCCCTGAAAGAAGCTCTACCACTGTCACAGAACCCTGGCATCCTTCTCTCTTCTTAAATCCTGATTTTCCTGGGGAGGAAGGGTAGCTATGTAATGAGAGCAGACTATCATACTCCCTTCAGTGAAATGTTCAGATTCACAGGGGTATAAATTCACAAGGTATACATCTGCGAATATCCATAACATGAATTATTAATGTAGAATAGCACAGGTCATCATCCCAATTACAAAGCATCCTATGCATTCAGGGACTTCCTGAACAGCATTTACACTAAATTTAGCTTATGTTAGTCATACAAAATAACATGTGGGTTCAGGCAAGTTGTATATAGTAATCAAATATATAGCTAACATTCAGAAAAATAATAGTGCAAAAAGAGCACCCCCAAGCACAGCCTTGTTCTCACAGGGTTCTCATATTTTCTTTTTCTTTGCTTGCCATCTTGGGTAGAGGGGATGGGAGGGAGGAGGGGAGAAAATATTTGGCACCCAGGCTCCAAGCCCCTGCTGCACAGGGCAGCTATAGAGTGGGATGTATTGTATCAACACCAAGTAAATTGTGGAAATCAAGAACAAGTAGGAGAATCAGGTTGAACCTCCTGTGAGCTCTTGAGTTGAGTTACACAGGGAAGTAGGCATGCTAACAGATGTGGGTAAAGAGGTAGAGCGTTCTAGGCATGGAGGACACAGCCTATGCAAAGACACAGCGATTGGGAATGGCACGTCAAGGGCAGGATATAGCGAATAGGCTAATATGCTTTGGATTTTCCCTAAAGTAATCAGAGTTTAATTCTGTATGCTTCAGAGAATTTAAATTCCTGTTTTCAAAGAAATACCTGGGAGAGATTAAGTGGATGGATATGTTTTCCTCAGATACACTAAATAAATGATGCTCCATTTATGAGACTCTTAGAATCTCTTTTTTAAAAAACTTTTTACTTTTTGACCACCAAAATTTTATTAGGAAATTTTTCCCCTGGATTACACCAAACTGTTTCTGCAACTTCCTTCTTCTGGTTTTTTCCCCCTTCCTTCCTACCAACACCTGTTTCAGTCTTGGTTCAAACCAGACAAATTTTATTTTCTTTCTCTAATAGCTCTTTACATACTTTTAAAAAATAGTATTTTATTTTTCCAATTACATGTAAAGGTATCATTCAATGTTCATTTTTTAAAATAAAATTCTGGGTTCCAAATATTTTTTTCCCTCCTCCCTCCCAGCCCCCCCTACCCAAGATGGCAAGCAATCTGATATGGGTAATATATGTGCAATCATGGAAATATATTTCCTTAGTCATATTGTGAAAGAAGAAATAGAATGAAAGGGAAAACCCACAAAAAACAAAACAAAACAAAACAACACAAAAAAGTGAAAATAGCATCCTTTAATCTGCATTTGGACTCCATACTTCCTTCTTTCGGTGTGGATAACATTTTCCATCATGAATCTTTTGGAATTGTCTGGGATCACTGTATTGCTAAGAAGAGTTAAGTCAATCAGTTGACCATCACACAATGTTGCTGTTACTACATACAATGTTCTCTGAGTTCTGCTCACTTCACTCAGCCTTTTTCCCAAAAGTCCTCTTTGGGAAGCAGACCTCATGGAGCTATTGCTGGATCAAAGGGGATGCACAGTTGGTCCTTTGGGCACAGTTCCAAACTGCACTCCACAATGGTAGAATCAATTCACAACTCCATCAAGAATGCGTTAGTTTCCCAATATTCCAACATGTTCTCCAACATTTATTATTTTCCTTTTCTGCCATATTAGCCAACCTGATAAGTGTGAGGTAGTACCTCAAAATTGTTTTAACTTGCATTTCTCTCATCAATAGTGATTCAGAGCATTTTTTCATATGACTATAGATAGCTGTAATTTCTTCATCTGAAAATGAACTGTTCATATCCTTTGACCATTTATCAATTGGAAAATGACTTATATTCTTATAAATTCAACTGTTCTCTATATATTTGAGAAATGAGACCTATCAGAAACATGTCTTAAAAATTGTTTCCCATCTTTCTGCTTTACTTCTAATCTTGCTTGCATTGGTTTTGTTTCTGGCGAACCATGTTTAATGTAATAAAAATTATCCATTTTGCATTTCATAACATTCTCTCTTATTTGGTAATAAATTCTACTCCATAGATCTGGCAGGTAAACTATTCCTTGCTCTCCTAATTTGCTTATAGTATCTCCCTTTATTTCTAAATCATGTACTCATTTTGACCTTATCTTGGTACGTGGTGTGAGATGTTGGTCTATGATTAGTTTCCACCTTACTCTTTTCCAGTCTTCCCTGCAGTTTTTGTTAGGTGGAGTTTTTGGGTTTACCAAACAGTAGATTACTATAGTCATTGATGACTGTGTCTTGTGTACCTAATCTATTCTACTGATCTACCACTGTATTCCTTAGCCAATACCAAATAATTTTGGTAATTTCTGCTTTTTTGATGCAGTTTTAGATCTGGCACAGCCAGGCCACCTTCATTTACATTTTCATTAATTCCTTTGATATTCTTGACCTTTTGTCCTTCAAGACGAATTGAGAATAACTCCCAATTGTTATTTTTTATAGCTCTATAAAATAATTTTGGGTAGTTTGATTGGTATACACTAAATAAGTAATTTAATTTAGGTAGAATTGTCATTTTTATTATATTAGCTCATTCTACTCATGAGCAATTGATGTTTTTTCCATTTATTTAGATATAACTTCATTTGTGTAAAAAGTATTTTGTAATTGTGTTCATGTAGTTCCTGAATTTGTTTTGGCAACTAGACTACCAGATATTTTATATTGTCTACACTTACACTTATTTTAAATAGAATTTCTCTTTCTATCTTTTGCTGCTGTGTTTTGTTGGTAATATATAATCTACTCTGCTATCTGCTTCCATTTGTTGGGAGAATGCATCCCATTCGTATTCACAGTTATGGTTACTGACTATGTATTTCCCTTCATCCTATTTTCTCTTGCTTGTGCTTCTCTCTCTCTCTCTCTCTCTCTCTCTCTCTCTCTCTCTGTCTCTGTCTCTGTCTCTGTCTCTGTCTCTCCCTCTCCCTCTCTCCCTCCCTCCCTTTCCTTTCACCCTGTCCCTCCCCACCAGTGTTTTGCTTCTGACCACTGATTCCTTCAATTTACCCTTCCTTCTATCACTGTCTTCCCCCCTTTTCTTTTCCTCTTCCCCTCCTACTTCCTTATAGATAGATTTTTTTTATGCAACTGACTGTGTATGGCATTCCCTCTTTGATCCAGATCTGATGAGAGTGAAGTTTAAACTATGCTCACTCTTCCCTTCTTTTCCTAACAGTAATAGATCTTTCTTTATGTCATATAATTTACCCCATTCTGCCTCCCTCTTTCCTCTTTTCCCAATACAATTCTTTTTTTCAGGCCTTAATAATTTTTTAAAAATCATCACATCAAAATCAATTTATACCCACAACCTCTAAGTATATACTTCTAACTGCCCTGATAGAAATATAGTTCTTAAAAAATTACAAGTATTATCTTCTCATGTAGGGATGTACACAGTTTAAGCTTATTGAATACCACGTTTGTTTGTTTGTTTTTCTTTCCTGTTTACCTTTTCATGCTTCTCTTGAGTCTTCTGTTTGATAAAGTTTTTGTTCAGCTCTGGTACCCTGATACCTAATTTTTGTACCTTCTTTTCCATTTGGCCAATTCTAATTTTTAAGGAGTTGTTTTCTTTGGTTAATTTTTGTGCTTATTTTTCCAAGTGTTGACTCTTTTTTTCATAATTCTCTTGTATAACTTTCATCAGGAAAGTTTGAAAGTCCCTTATTTCACTGTGAATGTGCATGTTTTATCATGGAAGATTATGCTCAGTTTTCCTGAGTAGTTGATTCTTGTTTGTAATTCCATCTTCTTTGCCTTTCAGAATATAATATTCTAAGCCCTCCAGTTGTTTAATATAGAATCTTCTGTATCTTGTGTAATCCTGGTTGTGGCTCCTTGATATTTGAATTGTTTCTTTCTGACTTTTTGCTGTATTTTCTCCTTGATCTGATAATTCTGGAATTTGGCTCCAATATTCCTTGGAGTTTTTACTTTGGGATCTCTTTCAGGAGGTGACCAATAGATTCTTTCAATGACAATTTTTCCATCTGCTTCTAGGATATCAGGGAAATTTTCCTTCATAATTTCTTGAAAGATGGTGTCCAGACTCTTTTTTTAATCATGGATTTCAATAATTCCTAAATTTTTTCCTGCCTCTATTTTCCAGGTGAGGTTTTTTTTCCCCCAATGAAGTATTTTACATTTTCTTCTATTTTTTTTATTCTTTAGATTTTGTTTGACTGATTCTTGATGTCTCATAAAGTCATTGACTTCTACTTGCCCAATTCTAATTATTAAGGATTTTTTTCTTCAGTTAACTTTTGTATCTCTTCCATTTGGCCAATTCTACTTTAAAAGAGTTGTTTTCTTCAGTCAATTTTTGTGTTTTCTTAAATTGTTGATTTTTTCATAATTTTCTTGCATAACATATCTTTTCCCATTTTTCTACCTCTCTTACTTGATTTTTAAAATTCTTTTTGAGCTCTTCCAAGAGGGCTTTGTAAACTTGAGGCCAATTCATATTCCCCTTTGAAGCTTTATATGTAGGCATTTTGACATTGTTGTCTTCTTCTGAGTTTGTGTTTTGACCTTACCTTTCTCTTCTTACAACAAGTCTACATTATATATCTCTACAACTTGCCACATTGCTCTTAGCTCTACCCTCCCAGGACCAGCAGAAGTCTACACCCTCTTCCATGATGGCTAGCATATCTTCCACAAGTCTTCTCTTCTCTAGGCTTATCCATCTCTGCCTCAATCTCTACATTTCTCACCCATCTTGTTCTCTCATTTATATACTTTCCCATTTGTAACCTCCTTCTTAATTTGCAGAGCCCACAACTTGACACGGGACTCAAGATATGTTATGATGCTATCTTAGCAAAAGATAGCAGTTATTTGTCTCCCTTGCTAACTTGTGAAGTGCTTAGAGGTGGAAGCCTTTCCTGAACATGACTGAACATCCCTGCCCTGGTTATTAATGCTTTTTAAGAAGGAGTAAGCATTGGATTCACCAGGGCTGCCCTGTGGTTTTCAGTGGATCAGAGAGGAGGACAAAGACTTACTTATGTTCCTTGTAGAGAGAATGATTATTGAAAGTTCTAGATGTTAAAGTGTCATAAAATATACCAGAACCCCATTTTTTGCCATTATGAAATTCACCTTGTGGAGAAGGAATGTCTGCTAACATTTTATTGCTTCTTCATGCTCTCAGCCTCCTTCTAGGTATGACACACTTTTCTGGAAAAGTTTTACATGATGTTCATGCATTCTGAGGTCAATGGACAGAATGATTTTAGTCCCCAGGGAATTATAACAAAATTCCAGCATATAGTGACCATGGCATTTCTTTTATGAAATGGAAAATTCGAATAATGAATAAGTTCAGTCCCATGCTGGAACATTTACTGGACATTACTGGCCTAAACACACACAACTGGAAAGCCCCTTTGTGTGAACAGATTTGGGAGCATTCCAAGGGGTAGGTAAGTGATGAAGCTTTACCAAGCTCCTGATCCTTTTAAAATGATATTGAGTTATACTTTGTTGTGTTTTGAAAATATTTAATTCAAAGGAATATTTTTTATTACTATTCAGGAGAAATTCCATCCTTTGTCTTCACTTTGTTCTTGGATGAACTCTGTCTTGGAGATTTTTTTTTTCATTCCAGTAGGTTTCCTCTATGGTCCCCATGGCTTAGCATTGGGAAGCCTACTGTGGTGATGTGAGACCAAGACAAAATGGTTGATGACTAGGCCAGACCTTTATCAATAATTTGTAGAGGGTAGAATATTTCAATTGTTTTCAGTCATCCAGGGCACTACAAGCAAAATTCAGTGTAATCCAATGCAATCCAATGTTGTGTAACCATATGCAGCCTGATCCAGTGGATCTAATCTAGCACAATGCAACCTGATGGAATCCAATCCAATATAATCCAGTACATCATAATCCTATACAATATAATCCAGTCCAGTCTAATCCATCTCAGTGCAATCTAGTCCAATGCAACCCAGTCCAATTCAGTCTAATTCAGTTTGGTGCCATTCATTTCACTTCAAATCACTGCCACAAGCCTTTACTAAGTGTCTATGTTTAAGGTAACCTGCCTCCAGGTACTAGGGATATAAAGGTAAATAAAGCCTGCCTTCAATAAGTTAGCATTCTTCTGAGGAAAAGAAGAACACATTTTGGGCTAAGAAAATGTGAAGTCTGTACAAAGTTATGCAAGTGATTGAAGAGGGAGACAACATTTATAACTGAAGGTGGGGATGGGGACTGCTCAGGGAAGACCTGAGGAGAAGTGGACAGTGAACAAGGGCTTGAAAAGGTGGTGGTGGTGAAGTGTATTCAAGACCTAGGAGGCATTCTGGGCAAAGTTTAACTGATTTTCACACCAATCAACTTTGAAGCATTCATTAAACACTTGTGTTAGGCATTGTGCTAGACACTGGGGATACACTGACAAAGCTTAATAATTCCTTCCCTCAAGGTGCTTAAATTCTAATGGTGGAGACATCATGGACATCTATAGGGATATACCTATATATAGGAATAGGGAGAGGTAGAGGAGAAGGTACCAGCAGCTGGGAGGTGGTGGTGTTGGGGGGGCAGATAGGAAAGTCTTCATGAAAAAGACAGTGTTTGAGTTGAGTCTTGAAAGAATACATGGATTCCAAGAGGTAGAGATGTGTCATCTTCCCCATTGATCAAGTCAGTCCCTGACCTCAAGGAATTTATGGGATGCAAAAAAGTAAGCAGATCATCACATATAAGATAATTTGAGGAAGTAGAGAGCAGTAAGGGGGTTGGTATGAATGAATAAACCAGCTTTAATGGCTTAAGATCAAGGTGGTGCTGATGCTTTGATTGCCTCCTCTTTCTCCCTCAGGGTGCTGGATGCTTTAATTTTGATGAATGCATTTTGACACCTGCTTTGCCATTTCTAGCCAAAGATGCTGCCAGGATCACTGAAACTTGTTCAGGGTCGTACAGTCTGTGGGCAGAACTTCAACCCAAGTTTTCCTGACTCTTGATCATAGAATCACAGAACAAGAATTGGAAGAGATTTCCTAGGTCTCTTAGCTAATTCTCCCCCTTCCTTTTACAGCTGAAGAGACCCAGGACATTTAAATGATCTGTCCAAGGTGTGCTAGGTGCTAAGGCTCAAAGCAACCATTTGGTCTGACTTCAAAATTCAAGTTCAGAATCCATCTTTCTGCCCTACCTTGTTCCTATGCACTGTATATAGCATTCTGATTACAGTTGGGAGGGCACCTGGGCTCATCGATTCTTTTACAAAGACAAAGGATGTACCCATACCTGCTGTGGATGGTTTAGGAGTTATTCTGCCTAGAGATGGATAAAACAGATATGTCTAAGGATTTATGATTCTGGGTCCAAGAAATAATAAGTTAGCAAAAAGCAAAAGGTTGTGTGAATCACAGAATGGCACAAAAGTGCCACAGCTGCCCATATATGTCTTATGAATCCTCTACTTGAACTGATCTGAGAGGGAGCAGTTTTAAGAGTTATTAATATCAGAGCTCCCTCTACTGTTAGAGTGTAGGCACAACACCACCAATTTCTCTAAAATCCCAGGTGCAGTCCTCTTTCCCAAATGATCAGTCTTACCTACCAAAGGAGAGAAATGTTTCAGGGTTCGAAATGGTTGCCACTCATCTTTTTTGAGCCAGGAACCAGGAACACATCATAGAACTAACATAGAACTAACAAGCCCTCCCCTCGCTCTTCCCCCTTTCCTCAGTGCTTCCTTTTCCAAGCTAACTCTCCAATGTAGGAGGAAGGGCTTCTCCCTTGGAGCCTGTAGACCTGTAATATATTTCTATGTCTGTCTCAGTTGTAAAATGAGTTGAATAGAATTTATACTGACTACTTCTTTTTTTTTTTTTAGAGGATAGAACTGAAGTATTTATTTAGACACCAGAAAACTGAATCCCAGTAAGCCATTTCCATCATAGTACCAAAGATATTCAGAAGCCATAATAACACTGAGAGCCACAGCATCCTTCAGCCTTACTACAAACCAATACAAGATCAATATTTACTCACAAACCTCTCTATCTCATTGCCTGAGCATCCTCTCTCCCCCACCATCTCCCTAGTTCTTTTTTTTTAAATTTTATTATAGTTTGCATCATTCATTTCCACAAGATTTTGAGTTACATATTTTCTCCCCCTCTTTCCTCCACCCACTGCCCCAAAACAGCCATCCCAGTGTGTCCCCCCTCCCCCAGTCT